>JASSUY010030742.1:0-24404 GCA_032466535.1 Forpus xanthops | reverse complement strand
CCGGGGGGTCTCACAAACCATACACTGCAGGGATTGCAGTGTAATGCACAGCCTGCTGCTGCCCCGCACGCTGATGGAGTCTCACACTCATCTTACTCTATACCCAAGAAGGTCACAGTGACATCAGGCTGCATCAGGGGCCTTTAAAACAGCACAGGAATGGATGAAAGAGATCCATGGATGTTTTGTTCCCTACTCAGCTGCCAAAAGAAGGTCCCAAGCATGTGCCCTGCCACACATGCATCAAAGATGAAGCAGGAGGGAACAATATTTTTGCATTGTGTATGAAATAGTGGAGACCACTCCAGTATCTCGAGGAGCAGAGAAATATGGACTGCAAGTGCTCCTCTGAAGTGCAATCAGCTGCAGCACATAGCTGCTTTCTGTGCACTGGTGTCCAAAGTCCTTAAGATAATACTGATCTGGAGACCAGCTGAAGGCAGTGAGGACAGGCCACATCCTTGGGAAGTGCGAACCAGCATAGCCATATGGACTTTCACAGGTTGCAGAGCTTTGCCTCAGCTGGTGCTGGTGCTGCTTGCAAAGAGGAAATGAAGGAGGTGAAGGATGCTGCCCTGGGTGAGCACTGCATACCAGTCCCCTGCCCATGGTGCTTCCCAGCAGCACCATGGAGTTGGGACCCCGATGGTACTGGCTGCCAGGCAACCTCCTCTGGCCTGGAGTCTTTTAGCTGCAAGCCCCTTAAAAGTGACTCTCAAACCCAAAGTGCTGTTTTGCTCTTTCCTCTACTATTTGCTAGGATGGGCAAGCTGCAATACTGTTTACAATAGGAAACCTGTGGTGAATCATGCCTCAGACAAAAGGAATATCTACTTTATGCCATGCTGACTGTGATGTGCTGCAGAGCTGGGGAGACACAGTTCACACAGCCCTTGGTTTCCTTTCCTGTGCATCTTAGCTGACATCCCCAGCTGATTACACTTTCCCCTTCCCTTCAGCCTGCATAGTTGGAAGAAGTTTCACCAACTGTTCAGACATTTAAAGCTTTTTAAAACCTATCATCTCCATCCCTTGAAGAGAGATACAAGCCTCTCTCTTTTCCTACTGTTTTCTATTCCACTCCTTCCACAGGCACTCCCTTGAGTCCCTGTGTCTCAGATATACTTCATCTATTTTTGAAGAAGAACAAGGGGCAGGTGGTGCCTGTAGAAGCTGAAAGAGGAAAGATGGACATATCTAGCACATGCCAAGAAAACAAACATGAAATCTCTGCAGCCGCAGAATCCTCCGGAATGCTGATCAACTTGCTACTTTCTTTGTCTTGATGCACTTATTTTTATGAGCTCAAATAATAAAGTATTGGATGTTACACAGCAGCTGCCCCAGGAAATAATTCACTCGTTCCATTGCCACAGACTTCAAGGAAAAAACAAAAGCAGGGAAGGTGAGTGGTGGGGGGAAGCAATTCCTTTGCAAAATATCCAGTTTCCCAGCAGCTCTAGTAGCCTAAAGAAGAATGTTTTGGTTTGGTGTCCCTCCAATTCTTGTGGTTTCACTGAAGATTTTGGAGAATGCATTTACTCCTTTGCTAACTGCAAGAACAGATTCATCCTGCAGCCATGTGCTGAATGATTATACAGGCCTAGAGGGAGTCTGAAAGCATAAACATTTACTTCATAAAAGAGATTCTGCAGACAGGAGGCCAGAGACAGTTGACTCTGGATAAGCATTTGTGCTCCATTTTGAAAAAGAAAGTCCTTGTTTGCCAGCAGTCAGAAGGGAGACATGCGCACACTTCACAAACCAGCCTTTGGTTGGACGCACAGTGGACAGAGAAAAGATCCAGAAGGGCCTGGAGAGAGGCTGCCTCTTGAATGAGCTCTAAGTGCTTACAGAACTGCCATCTTTAGTGCAGATGGGAAACCAGCCTGAGCTCCATCTTTCTCTACACAGTGCTTCACCTTGACTTGGGATGGGGAAATAAACAAGCAACTTCATAGCCAGGGAAAACCCTGGAGCTTTGTGTTTCCCGTCCAGATGCTGTAACAAGATACGAGCTTCTGCTTTAGCTTTTCCCACAGTAGGAATATCAATGAGGACTTGTCTCATCTTTACCTGGCTGTTTATTTTCACAAAACTTGTAGGAACATAAAGTTGCTGAGATCCCCACCCTACTAACAAATTTGATTGAGATCTGCCAAATGTTGAAAGATGGCTGTCAGGGACTTTCTTTCATACACATGTGAAGCAAGACCCCACAAGTATTGCTGTCTTGGGAAGCCAGGTTACAAGTGCAGCAGAGGGAAAGCACTATACCAAGGCAAATGCCACTGCACTGTCTGAGAGGGGCTCCTCAACCACCCTGCAAACTGTAGGCATGTGTGGGTTTTTAGGAGTGACCTGTACTCCATTAGCTTAGTGTGACCTGCAGCACTTTCTAATAAAGTGACAGCACCTTGTGATTTGTCACTACAACATCAAATCCCAGCACGGAGCAAAGGACCAAAGCAAGAGTCACACATACAATGAAATGTTCTGTGGCAGTGTTTCACCATTGCACACAAATTATTTTTTTCCTCCAACATGAATAGTTAGGGATCCAGCTCTATCTGCCAGAAAACCTAAGCACAGAGAAAGTTCAAAGAGCATATAGCAAACATCTCTGCAACATCCTCCCAGCCAGGAGCTTGCCAAGGATGGAGGGGCCTGAACCACAGCTGTGCAGCACATCTCCATATCACTGCACCACATGGATCCTCAGCCAGAGAAGACAATCCCCAAGCAAAGTATCATGCTTGCATGTGAAGGGAAAATGCTGGAGCAGCTTCAAGTATTTTTTCATGGTGTGGTGAAGAGTGATGGAGTCCTGCTTGGTCTGGACATTCACTAATTTTTTATCTTCCCTATCTACCATCATTGTTGTTTGACTGTTCAGACTACAGCTACTACAGACTACAGGTGTTGAGGAAGGAGTTTTAGGAGCTTTCCCACCTAGAGCACTTCACCTCTGCCTCCCGTCAAGGTCTGAGTAGGTGGGGATCAGAGGCACAATATGGCAAGCCTTTTTAACTTATCAACGCTCTGCTTTTCCTTTGACGTATGTGGATGCATTTGATGGACTGTTTGGAGATCTTAACCATGAGTGCATTCACATTTGTAGAGACAGCTGGGTGAAAAAGGCAGTCCATTTGGTTTGGGATTTTGGCCAGGAGATCCTGTATAAGACCAAGACTTTTCAGTTCCCAGGCGATGAAAAACAGCGGTTGAGCACAAATAGTGCTCAATCTCAACAAGTTCCCGTGTCCCTTGAAGGACAGTCACAACCTATGCACAGGACTCGGAGCTGAAGGGCTAGTAAATCATCAGCATTAACATTATTGTACACCAATCCAAGCTGTTGAAACACTGTCCTTCATTGGCACCTTTGTTCCCATTGCTTTTCCAGGTCTCCTTAGTTTTCTGTCCAGATGAAAGAAAAAGGATGCAGATTTCAGGCTTAATGGTAGAAAGGCTCATGCAGAGGATGCACATGGGAAGCAGAGAGGAAGCTAATCTTCCTACATGACTGTCGTTATCAGCGAAGATAGACCAGCACTTGTTGAGGGCATTTCAAAGGAAGCTTCAGAGTTGCTCTGAACTATTCCCCAAAGGAATCTCTTTCTCTCTGCCAGGTAGCCTAAGGCTTGCCTTTGTGGAAGCCTCTTTAGATCAAGTTTCTTGGACCTGACACTGAGGTTTGCTGTCAAGCCAAGGAAATCTTCCTTCATCTGCTTCTACTCAAGCAGCCCAAAACTGCCCCAAAGCAATGAATAGCATCCTGTGTTGTAAAGGCCTAAAACCTGGATCAGTACCAATCATTTAAAGTTATAAAGGATCACCCTACTTGATGAAGCAGGCCTACATCCCAAGGAAGTTGTGAAATCCTCATCCTCAGAGATACTCAGGATGTGCCTGAGCGAGGCCCTGAAAGACATGATCTCCTCATGAAGCTAGCTTTGCTCTGAGCAGGGATTTGGACAAGAGACCTCCAGAGCATGTCCTGTAGTGCAGACTTAAGCAAGAAACTCTATTGAAACAAAGTACTATACCAGACACATTCCTCCCTGTGGAGAGAAGACTAGAAAAAGATATCACAGCACATATAGTGGTGGAATGTAACACACATGAGGAAAGCATCAATCGGGTAGCACAGAGATGTGTGTCATGTAAAATCTACCCAAAGGAGAGCCAGTAAGGTAACATCGTGTTGCCACCAGCACTTCCTACACTCTCTATGACCTCTGTTTAAATGAAGGCTGCTATCTCAGCTAAATACTGCTTCACAAGATGTTATACGTCCAGCAGTGAGTCCGAGGACTTAAAATAGGGAAGGATACGCAAGACCTGAAAAGCAGATGGTCCTCGTGAGACTGTCACTCTCCAGCAGCTAACTCGGAAGATTATTAATTTCAGGATTCCCAGGTTTACAAGGTCCAGGCTTCGTTTTTTTTCACTCACCGCCAAAATAAAACTCAGTTTCCACATGCATACATTTTCCTCAGGCTCTCCCCCCTGCTGGCCTCATTAACATTTTCTATCAGGAAACCCATTATTTATACTCTTCTGTCAAGGACATCATATTTCATCAGTGTTGCCAGCAGTGCCAATTTCCCCTCCTTACGATCCTATCCTAAACTGTTTTCAATTCTCTCGCCTTGTATTTCTCAGTAAACCAATCAAGCACAAATTCTAAGCCTTCCAGTTTTCCTCTTTTCCCTCCCACAATAGTCATTGATGTCTAACCACAGACGTCTGTGCTACTTTTCAATAACTGTGAATGCAGTTGCCTATAAAGTATGCACATGATAGCACAGGGAAATTCCGCACACGTTTTCTCCATCTGAAGATATACTGGTTCATATGTTATATTTATATTGGGTCTGGAGCATGTCCTGCCATCATTCTACAAGGAGAAATCCCAAGGCAGTCAACAGAGGCTTTGCAAGCAGATAGATGACAGAACTTGGCCCTGCAAGTGGAATGTTGTATGATATATTTCCTTTTCTGTTTGCCAAATTGATGTTAAGAAGGGGTTATGCACTAAGACAGTCATCATAAGTTTCAGAAATGATCGTCAGCCATTTTTACTGAAACCTCAGAAAACACAGCAATTAATCAGGATATCACTGCTTTTTCCTTGAAGTTACAGTTGATTCTGGTTCACTGGCATTGCATCACACAGCAATTTTTCCACCACCAAAATAGGAGGTTTGAGGTCGCTATTAATTTATGGAGAAAACCCCTTTTTACTCTTTTTCTCATACTCTTGCATCTGTTTTTTTCTGAAAATAAACAAGCACCACTCAGATATGACATAACTTACAGGAACATCCAAGCCCCTCTAAGGTTCCACTGTCCCCTGTGGCCCCCACCAGATATGCTGTACCCACAGAGGCTGACCCAGGAGGATGGAAGTGCATTGAACAAGCTTTTCCATAGGGATCAAAAAGCAGACAAGGCTGTCACTTTAATGTAAGTGTGCTCCGTGGAGGAACAAAGTCAAAGCAACAGTCCGAGCTCTCCAACAGCAACTGCATCAAAGGGGAATATTAATGCAGTTACTGCATCTGCATCTCATTTTCCTTCAGCGTTTCCTGGTCATACTGAGTTCACCCGCTGGAGAGTGACATAACAGCATGAGCCTAATGGAAAATGAGATGGAGTATGAGGAAGAACTATGCAGAATACACAGACACAGCAAGGAGACAGGGAGGTGAGTTGACCAGCCCCTGCAATTTCCACCCAAGAAAGATGATTAGGAAATGTTTTTAGGACACCTCCCATCTCCCACACACTCAGATCTGCAGCACTACCAGGCTCTGTCTACCTTAGCCACGCTCCTCCAGTCAGCACTACCTTAGCCATGCTCCTTCACCACGGTCCAGCATGGCTTCTGAGGTCTCGCTGTGGCACAAAGATATCCTTGCTGTGGTGTTAAAGTGCTAAAGCACACAATTTCCCCCTGTGGAAGGTCCCAAAGCTGGAATTTCACACACATCTGCACAGGACCCAAGTAGTACTGCACCAGCACAGTAGCTCCCTCAGATGCTTTAGCCTTTTCAGCAAGACACCCACATAGACAGGCTCTGTGCCTTCAGGTAGGATAATAATACAAAGGGCTGAAGCCATCTTATTCTAAATGACTGTTTGGAGTTCAGTGTTCAATAGATTCATCATGATAAGTGACTTGCCTTTACTTCCTTGAGGGCATCCATACTATCAGGCCATAGTCTGTGTGTCGGAAGTTCACAAGTGGTGACCTAATTACCTGTCTGTAACAGCAGGGGCTGTGGTATCTGGCAGGCAGATCATGCAATACCTTAGCACTTAGGTCAAGGCACTAAGCCTTCTGGAATTGCGTGTTTTAGTTGTATCTGGTTTCACAGAGAAGTCATGGACAAAAAATTATCTGCAGCAATTGAGGTAATCTAGGGAGTTTTAAAGATTTCTGTTGGATTTCATCGCACTCAGCAATGTGTCTGCTTGAGGGGCAATTAACGGCAAAGCTCCTGCTGAGGTCCATGGGAATGTGAAAAAAATGACAAGCCATGTTGCCCTCCTACTTAAGAGGTACATCAAAAGAAACCCTGCTGTATCAGAAGAAATTGTGACCTTGTGGTCCTACTGCAAGCAAGAGGGGTATTGGGCCTCCTGCCCCCAGGGGAGCACCATCACAGCCCCCTAGAGATACTTGCCCCTGTCTGGAATGAGCCCCAACAGGAACCCCAAATCCTACCCCACCTCACTGTTTCCCCTGAGCAGTGGGAAATCTCAGTGTCAGATCTAATCAGTGCTTGAGCGTGCTGGCATGGGTCCACCTACAGATACAGCATTTGGGAAGCAATGTCTTCAGGAAGCTTGGGTCTTCCGCTCTCAGGAAGTGACACGTCACACCGTTCTTCACTACCCACATCCTTTACCTGGCAGCTCCGGCTCCTCCAAAAGGCACACAGACCATTAAGGACTTCTCCAAGAGCAGATACACGGCTACTGCTGCTTTGCAGACTGCCTGTGTCACAGCAGAAGACAACACTGATGAGATGGGACATCCCAAGGAAACATGTGGGCTTCTCAGCCTGCAAGTGCCACTCGTACATTTGTTCAACCTGTAGCTGCAGACCTGCCACCCCCAGCATTTTGCCCTCAAGAAACAGGGTGCAGCCTGCTAGCTGTGGCCTGGATCAGGGTGCAGCTGTCATGGGTAGGCACGATCCACCCCCCAAAAGTGGTACCTCATGCTGCATCTCTGAGTGTGAGGTAAGGTACAGATTCCACATGAGCAAGAGCTGAAGATTATGCCACTGTAGGAGAAAAAAAAAAACATTTGAGTAAAGAACTTGGCCTAAAACTTCTTTGGTTTTAATAGATTTGTTCATGTTTAAATAAAACTGGAAGCTTTGCAGCAGGGTTTCTGGTTTTTCATAATTTGCTTTCTCAGTTTAGGGAGGGAAGAGGTGCAGCACAAATATTATGAGTGATAGTTTGATACAATGATTAAATGCCTTTGGCTTTTTTCATTGTTAGACCAACTAAGCATAGCTAGCAGGTAATAAATCTGGGCTGCAATTAAAGTTCTGCAACATTCTGGCTGGGTTGAAGCTCAAATTCCAGACCTAATTCCTGATACCTTGGTATCACATTAGAGGTGTGAGTTTTTACTTTCACAGTTTTCATAGAAGAAGACTGAAACTACATTGGAGGCAGCGACCAGATAGTTCTCCTGCCGCACAGCAGCATGGACCTCAGCAGTAGCAGCTCTGGAACCTGAGTTGCCCATATATTTGGTCCTGGTGACTCCAAACGCAAACTTTATCCTAAGTCTGAAGACTGGTCTAAGCTCTGTCTGGAGCTCAGCAGCTTTGTCTTGCAAATAACAAACTCCCTCTGAGCTCAGTTCCTGTGCAGGCGCTAGGGTAGCATTTTGTAACTTCTAGATCCTGATACAAGGGCAATTAGCCATTGTTCTCCTTCAGGATCCCAGATTCACTGCTCTTAGCATTCCAAACAAAAAAAAAAAAAAAAGAAAAAGAAGTTGTGGCCAGCTGTGAAAATACTGGCTAAAGAATTGCAGATGTTCCTAGGGGAGCTACTGAAATATTTTGGCACCTTAGCTCTGTCATTAAAAACAAAACACGATAGTCGGTTAGGGCTGCAGTGTGAGTTCAAGGGGACAGAGAAAAACAGGAAAGCATTTAACAGTGCCAATAGTGAATGTGGGTTCAGCCCTGTGAATACTTTGCAGAAGACTGACGTGTCTCCAGCTCCCAAATCCCATCCTCTACCCAGGCATTTAGGTCCCTGGGCCCCAATGGGCAGCTGCAGAGAAGCCAGCATTGCAGTGGATGCCTCTGCTGCACAGGTTGTACCAAGTGTGAGCTAGAGACAGCTTTAAACATGATTTGGCACAGGACAAGGCATGACAGCTAGCGGGTATAATGCTCTGGCTGCTGTGGGTGAACTACTTGTAACAGATGAACTTCAGCCTCGCCCAGGTATCTCTGCAAGAAGCTACCTTACTTCAAGCTAGCTCCAATATTGGCAATGGGGATATAGCCTGAGACTAAAAGGAGACCAGGAAGATTATAAAAATATAAATAGGGGGCCCCTCAGGCATCTGTGAAATGTTTACTTCTAAGAGCAGGGGCTGGGCCATTCTGCATTTTGCAGAAAAGAGTAAATTACTCTGCCTTAGGCCAGGCAGGAGGAAGCTTCATTCCAAGAGCAAATACTTCCCGCCTCCAAATTCTTTCATCTTTCTCTGCCTGCCTCTTTCTGGCCCTTTTCTGATTTTCTTCTTCTTTCCAGATGCTGTGGGAAGCTCCAAGGATTCAAGGATTCTGCCCTAATTCACCCTCAGGGAAAGAAACAAGATACATAGCCAAGTTGGGGAGGAAAATGCAATCAAAGTAAGTCATATGGCCTAAAGATAAGGAGGTGAGTGAATCAGCCATTATGTGACAAGTTAGCACTGGGAAATAAAGTGGGGCTTACCCATTCATAAAAGCTTGCCTTGGAAAAGGAGACAGAGCCAAGAAGCAGCAGCTGGTCCAGTGCACACTAATGCTTTACCTGGGGACGCAGAACTTGTGTAATCCTCTATGAAGAAGGTACACATGAATCGTAACCACAGAAATGTATGAAGGATCCAGCTTGTGCTACCACTCACTGATATGATACTCCCTGAGTTAACAGCTGGGCTGACTTTAGTTAGAAACTCTTTTCCCCTCTTCTAATCTCTAATAGGTCATCTAATCCATGCCAAATGAATTGCAGGGTTTTTCAGCAAAACAGATTGTCAAAAGCTCTTTCATCTACTGGAAAGGTTTGAATAATTGGACATTTCTACTGGAAAACTATCTGATCTAACAGACGTCACATAGCTGAGTCTTTCCTCAATGTTCATTTCTGTCCAGACAACTGAGCACCATGCTGTATTCTCCACAAACAAAATGTCCATCCAAGAAAAAGAGGTTACTGCACTCAGTACAGTACTCAAAATGTTGATATGCCACCAACTATGCATGACAAATGCTGGAGAGGAACAAAGTCTACAGGAAGAGAAGAGCATGTGTGCTCTGGAGAGGCAGAAGGGGCCCACCCCGCAATGTTCAAGCTCAGCTCCAAATTTTCTCAGCATTACTGCCTTTTTGGATGGGAGTTTGGGTCTGTATGCATTTCTGTGGAGGATAGGAAGACAGGAGGGAGCCTTTTCTTCTTTCCCAAACAACATCTCAGCCTGTCTCAGGCTTAATCACCAACATCTAACAGTTGAAGACAAACATCACACAAAGCTCCACAATGCTTAAGCTTGATTGAATGACGACAATTCCATGTTGAAAAAAATTAACAACAGAGCCTTCCACAGCTGCATCAACATTATCTATAAAAAAAAGCATGACACTACATGAAGCTTTGGCTGTACAAGCCAAGAACCTAAATCAGCCATGACTTGGAAGGAGGCCATTGCTGAATTCTCAAGTAAAGCGATGCTGCCATATTGCTTACTTTCCACTGAGGTTTTCCACAAATTAACAGCTGTAGCAGACTCCCAGAAAACAGCAACTCTTTCCAAGTCTTTCTTCTCTGAAAATGTTTCTTCACTTTATTCTTCCCGGTATGGAACGGGGGAGAGGAAGGTAAAAAAAACCTGAATGGCCCTATGAAACAACCTCCCCCCAAAAACCAACAGACTGCAAGAAAAATGAATTGCAAAGATTGCCTGGAAAGAGAGCAGTTATCTGTAAAATTAAACCAGTGGTGGGCCCAGTTTTTATTTTCGTTATACCAGCATGGTGGGATGGAGAATCAAACCCAGGGAAAATATTTCTGGAGCAGCCGTTCTGATTTATGACCATCTCAGCCACTCTGACAAGATCAGAGAAGTGCTGGATTCTTTCCAGTTGAGCACCACCAAAGGCCAAATTATTCCTATTTAGGGAAAAACAAAACTTCCCTCTGCTTCAGTGAGAATAGTGTTTGGCACCAAGCACAGAGAAAACTGCCTCGTTTCAGCTGGCTTGCTGAAGTGAAGCTGAGATGGAAAGGTGATACCAGGTTGCTGTGGGTGGCTTCAGATCATGCTCTTTCCTCCTGATTTCATCTTGGACATCAGTAGGTACCGCATAGGGTGATGCAGAGGGATTCATTATAAATGACAAAAAACCCCTCTTAAAGCTAAAGTTATTTGATTTTCAACATGCACAGATGGCTGTTGACTCACTTGAGAGTGAAGCGATGGAACTAACAGACTGGCAGGAGCACGGGGACTCTTAGCATTAAAAAACTGATTCACAAAGTGGATCACTTTCTGAAGGTCTGTGAGCTATGGTGTAGTAATAAGCAACACTTGGGCACAGAGATGGGGCTTTCCAGCTGGTGGACTCCTGGGTATTGCCTCCTTGTGACTATCAGCATGGTTTGTTATGGGTACTTGGGTGTGACAGCTGACAATAACACAGGGTGCTTTACAGAGAACAGTAATATAAAGTTTATATGGCACCTGGCACCACATCCTTCAGAGCCCCAGGGTCACATCCATGCAGCTATGCTACAGGCAGACACCTCAAGGCTTCTGCCAAACACGTCTGCTTTGGGGAGGGCAGGGAATGTGATAGTGATGTGATATCATTAAGAGGAACTTGGCACCTTGGAAACTCAGATGAGATGAGCCTGTGCCACTTCGGTTGATGCTGTTACAATCTTCTAGGTTAATTGCCCTGGGTGTCAGAGGAAGGAGCAGCCCCAAGGCTGAGTGCCATCATGGGACTGGGCTGGCTCCTCTACCCATCTGCTGCTGGTGTGCTCTGCAGCCGCAGGAGCTACTCATTGCAATCAGGAAACAGGTACTGCAAAGCCAAACTTCCTAATTCCAGCCAGCATAGGATGTGGCAGCTTTGGGTCAAAAGGCAAACTGCTCCACATGGCAATCCGCCCAAATGTGTTACAACTGGGGGAGGGGACTTGTGTTGCTGAACCCCCTTGCCCTAGAAGCCCTCTTATCCCTGTTTTGCTCAGCTCAGCATCTTGAAGGCGCATTGGACTTTGGATGTAGGCTGTGTATAAAAGGAGCTATCCACAGCCAACTCTATGCAGAGAAGTTTTTATTCAGAGAATCTTTCTCCAAAGGTGTCATCCTGCTGACAGCCCACTGGAGCACAGGTCTGCTGCTTCAGCTTCCTGGTCAGAAGTCCTGCGGTCCAGGTTAGCACTGATCAGAGTTCCTCAAAGTTTGGTGGCAGTCTCACACCTCCATGACCTCATGGTATTTTAATCAGGTCTCATGTGTTCAGCACTTGCTTTACACAGCAAGCTGGAGAAATAAACATACCTATCTTACCTTTTAAGTGCAGCACTGCCTATGAGTTAAAATTGAAAAAAAAAGCCTACAAGTAACCCAGAGAACAAAGGACCTGATCATTTCTCCTGACCCAAATAATGAAAAACTGGTGAAAGTACCGGTTTACGGCTGTGGGTCTCTGTCCTTGGTGTGCTCTCCAGCCACAGAGATGTTCTGTCATACCATTCGCTAATTGTTTCCAGTGTTTGATGTATTTTTGGCAGTTAGTTTGTCATGAATTTACACTTATTTTGTCAACCTACCTTCAGCAAAACTGCACCCCCTCTCTCCCTGTAGACCTGTCAGAAACATAAAGATTACTCACTGCAGGTTTCCAAGAAGCTCCCCAAGCCAGCACTCGGGGTTTGCATAACAACCATTGTCAACTATCCACCTACAGCAGCTTAAAAATACGGATTTGAATGGGTGAAGAGGGGCCGGGAGTTCTCAGAAGGACAAGTCAGACTCAAGGTTTTATTAATAGAACTGGAGGCGTTCTCATGAAGACAAAAAACCACCCTCTTTTTATCTTTGCTGTCATCAGCAGACACCTTTTCAAAAAACAGGCAGGCTAGATGCAAAGTATTCCTGTAGATGAGCAAACAGAAAGCTGCTGCAGAAAAACACAACAGCAAGATGGAGAGCAGAGAGCACCAAGGATCACTGCTCAGGTCCTCCTTGGGAAGTGCTGGGTGTGCAACTGCCCGCTTTATGCCTGTTGGCCTTGCTGAAAGGACTTCAGTTATTTTTTCTAACATGGTGCATTTCACCCTTAGAGATCTAATTGCCAAACAAAGGGAGCCCACCAGAAGAATGCGCAAGAAGCTATTTATGGTAGAGGCTCTGGCACTCTCTCCAACAAAATAAAGCAATTACATTCATTGGAGTGCACAATAGGCACTCCCCAAAATAGCAGATTAATAGATGCGGATGAGCGATGGCTGTTGGTGAGATCAGGGAACATCAGGGCACATGGTAGGAAGGGTGATGATTTCCTGCCACGTCGCCACAGGAGCACCCTGCGCAGCCCCGCCTCCACAGCCAGGGATGGGGTGGTGGAGCAACATGGCCACTTCCTAACTTAGGCTTTGTGCCTCGGGAGACTAAGAGGTCCAGCTTCCCCAAGAGAAGACAAGCTGCAGCACAGTGGAGGAGGGGCTGCTCTGGCTGGAGAGTTTCCTATGCACTTGTGCCACCTTCTCCCAGGTCTCAGAAGGAAGGAGGGACATCAAAGGTTTTGGAGGTGGTCTTGAGAGCCAAGGACGCAGGCAGGAGAACTCAAAGGACAACAGGGACATCAGAGGCATCATCTGGCCACGTTAAAAACCTCTGCTCTGGATAAACATCAACACTCACCATCTTTTCTGAGCCAAATCCACAGCCTGTTAGGTTCACCATTAACAACAACCCCTGCAACTTTCTCAGCCTTGCTGTTTACACAAGCTAGAGCTTTCATACATAAAAATCTTAAATGAAAACATTAAAGAGCAGCTGGTGCCTCTTGGAAAACTCATAAAAAGTCTGTTTCCAAACAGCATCACTTCTATGCCATAAATTTCTGTATTTCTCACTCCCCTCGTTCCTTATTTCTAAAGACATTTGCATGAAAACAGGAACTTTGTTTATTAAAGGGTTCATCTGCTCCTGCTGTTGATTTCCCACCTGAAGCCAGAATCCCCTGGGCATGACATCATTAGTGCAGGCTCTGGAAATGATTTGAAGTCACAAACAGCAAGCCAGGGCTCCAGTTGGAGAATAAACAGCAAGAAGACAGAACCTTTTCCACTGCCAATCCCTAGATCCTTATCCAGTTTTTCCTGGAGCAGTATCCCATTGACTTCAGTGGGACATGGACCAAAATAAGGCTGTCAGCAGTTAGTGTTTCAGCCATTCCTCCCATCCTGCTCCTGACTCCAGGGCATTAGGGACTTATCCTGTGCAGCAGGTCTAGGACACAAGAAGCCCTGCCATGGCATGATGCTGGTCCTCCCAGTGCGGCATCCTCACCCTGCTCCATGCAAGGAGGAGGTTTCCCCTCCCAGGGGGAAGATCCCTTCATCCCTGTATCAGTTTCTGTAAGTGTACCCCTTTCCAGCTAAGCACCTTGATATGTCCCTCTTGCATGGAGGCCACCACATGGGGATCTCACATAGACCAGGAGAGCAGCTGCTGGGATGCAGGAGCCCAGCAGGAAGCCCTGCTACAGCTGCCCCACACTGCATGGGGTCTGGCTGTGGAGGAGTGAGGGTGCTCTAAGAACAGCCATAGAGAGGAATTAGCAGCTCTGGAGGATGGGGATGACTGCAGGCACTTGAAGATCAAGCAAAAATGCATTCACAGACAGACCTATAGGAGGGAAAGGTCTGTTTCATGTACAGAGGTAGAGAAAAGAAACACAGGAGCTAAAATGTCTCCTAGTGTGAGTATGGGAAGATATAGCAAAGATGTCTTTTATCAGACCAGATCCAGCAACGCTAATCAAATCTATACTTTTCACCTAGGGCTCCATAAGAAGCATAAAAAAAAAAAGACTAAGAGCTTAGAAAGCTTCATTAAATCTCTTTTCACATATAAAATCTCTGACACAGCTGAAGCCCTCCTCTCCCATCATCAGACACACACAGCTAATACAAAGTGCATAGACCAAATACTCCTCTTTTTTAAACAGATACTTATGCATGCAAGCGGCATACTTCTCATGTATTGGTGCTTTGCATGGTGTATTTATGACATGTCTCCGCATGAGTGCCCTGATGCTGAGTTGTTGCAGCACAGAATATAATCTGGCCCTAGACGACCAGCAGTCTCCATCCAGTAGCTTGTGGTAAGCAGGCTGCTTGCCTCCCCACCCTGAGCCAAGCTGGCTTCTAGTCTGGGCTGCTAAATACTAATATTATTGAGCAGACATCTGAGGATAGATGTCTGAAGATCTGCATACCTGTGACAGTGGGATGTGGCAGAGTGGAATAGAGACAGTCTGGTTCGAAACAAGGTTAATACTGCATGGGAAAGGTGAAGGCAGAATATGGAACTGATCAGACGCAGTCCTTAAAGGATTTCTTCAGTTTACCCTTGCATTCCAAGCTTTAAAGCCTTTACATATGTAGTGCTACATTTTTATTCAGTGCTGGAGTTGCGATCGTGTTTCAGAAATACCAGCTATTTGTCAAATACGAGCAGGTAATATTTGGCATAGCAGAGGGGAATGAAAAGAAAAGGAGATGTGTTTACTCTTGCAAATAAAACCTGAATTCTTCCTTCAGTGAAATCCCTGTGATATGAGTGATCACCACAAACCTGCTGTGTGGTGACGGTGCTCTGCTTGCATGATCTGCACTGTGCTTCGCTGCTGGGAGACACTGTCTGGAGTAAAGCAAGCCAGCAAGCGCTCTGAATACGTGGCACAATCGCCACATGCCCACCCTGTTCTGAGACTGCCACCCTGTCCCACTTCCCTCTGCTCCCCCCAGCACAGCCCATAGACACCACAGCCTCCAGTTTCCTTTGGTTGGGTCCATTGTTACAGGCCAAGCAGGTCCAAGTGTTTTCTTTGGCATGGGCCAGCGGTCCCATCGTGCCGTACTTCCTCTGCATAGAATAAGTGTTATTTAACAGCTCTGATTATTTTGGAGAGATGTTCGGTTTTTTTTTTTTGAGAAGAGAAGAATACATTGAAGCTGATTGTATTGGCTGCTTGCATCTGTTTTTTCTGGATGGCCCTCACTCTATGTAAAATGTGAGATACAGACTTGGGCAACTTTTCAAGAGGGACACCACGCCACTGTCACATGCCCTTGCATAATGGAGTTGTCACTTCTGTCAAGTTAAGCATGCAAAAAAAGGAAATGCAGGCACACTGGGGAGAGGTGTCCAGGCACCACACTCTGTCACCGCAGCACACACCCAACCGAGTCAATAAGAGCTTGATCCAAAGCAAGTAACAGCAGGAAGGCTGATAAAGCTGCTCTGGCTGCTGTTACTTATCCCCATAGCACACCACCTGATATCATAACTCTAACCTGTCAAAGAAGGGTTGCCCTCATTCCTTGATGTGGGCTTTGAGGATACAGGCAGAAAAAGTAAGTATTTCAGCGCAACTGAGTGTCTCTGACTCATCACATCATCATCATTTTTCTGGGAGCCACTGGCTGCATCCTCCTTCCTCAGCCCTTCCCTTAGGACAGTTCACTCCAGGAGCACTGCTTTTTCTCAGAAAATCCACGCTGTTCTCTGTAAGTCAGTATTGTTCATTTTAAAGAATTGAGCAGGAGACGAGCACTCCCTTTCTCTGCCTTCCAACCCTTGTTTTTCCATTTCCTGACTTTCAAGTCACAGTGTAGCAAACGTTCAAGGTCTCCCTCCCACCTGCTTCTCCATGGCAGTTTTAAATTAGCCGTGATTTCCTCCTCAGTTTTTCCAAAGTCTGTACTATCAGATCCTAACGCCCTCCTTCCCTCTTTGTTATTCAAGGCAGCCCCGCACTGCGCTGCTCATTCATGAGGACCCTTCCACCCACTCCCTGGAGCCAATATTCCCCACCTCTGCTCTGCAGAACAGCTTTCATCTCCACTTTAGCCTAACTTTAACTTCCAGCAGCTGTTTTTTACTTCTCTTTTTAATTGCATGTGAGTGCGTCTTTTCTGTGAGCAGCCCTGCGCACTCGGCAGGGCTGCCGAGCCTTCCCAAAGCAAGTGTTTTCCTGGGAGGAGGACAGACCATGGCAACAGGAGCAAAAGCTTCTTGCTGTAAAGACCATTTGTTCCTTTCAGTATGGAAAGAAATAAATAAATTGGTGCTAATTCTGAGGGGTCCCACCCTCTGCTCCAGGCATCTTTACAGCCATGAAAATTACATTGTCACTGGTATTAACAGCAACAAACATTTAACAACTCAAGCTCATCCCATTACAACTCCCTTGCTCCCGCAGTGCTCCCAACAACCGAAACTTCAAATTAAATTGAGAAGCTCCCCCATAGCCTACACCTCGGGCAACCTCCCCAGAGGTAAGCTGGACCATAGGGCACGACTGGAGAGGTGATGAACCTGCAGGATGCTGGAGGCCGTAGAGGACCACATCGCAGAGCAGCAGTTCCCCCTAAGGCACATGGAAGACAGGGAGGTGATTCACAACAGCCAGCATGGCTTCACCAAGGGCAAGTCCTGCCTGACCAACCTAGTGGCCTTTTATGGTGGAGTGAGTACATCAGTGGACAAAGGAAAAGCTACAGACACAGCTCCCCACAGCATCCTTCTCTCTCAACTGGGGAGATACGTATTTGCTGGATGGACTGTTCAGTGAATGAGGAATTGGTTGAGTGGTCACATCCAGAGAGCAAAATGTCCAGACAGAGATCAGTGACAAGTGGCTTCCCACAGGGGTCGATTAAGGGACCAGTACTGTTTAATATCTTCATCAACAACACAGTGGGATCAAGTGTACCCTCAGCAAGTTTGTAGACAACACCAGGCTGAGTGGTGTGGTTGACACATGTGGGACAGGATGCCATCCAAAGGGACCTGGACAAGCTCAAGAAGTGAGTCCATGTGAACTTCTTGGGGTTCAACAAGCCCAAATGCAAGGTCCTGCACATGGGTCGGGGCAACCCCCAGTACCAGTGCAGTCTAGTGGATTGAAGGGATTGAGAGCAGCCCTGAGGAGAAGGACTTGAAGGTACTGGTGGATGAAAAGCTGGACATGAGCTGGCAATGTGCACCTGCAGCCTAGAAACCAGCTGTATACAGGGATACATCAAAGGAAGCATCATGGCTTTTCTATTGCTGGCCTGGATGTGGGTTCATCAGCTTGACAATGTCATCTTCTCACAGCCTTGTGGCTTCTCTCCTACTGTCATGAGCTGCTATCACCATGGAGACCCAAGGACACTTCACACATCCTGCTCCCACTCACCCATCTCTGGGCTTTCACTTGGCTCCTCACTTAATTTCTTCTGTGCCCACCCAAAGATCAACGTGTGTGTCAAGACCTAAACCATGCCATCTTTAAAAAGCTGCAAGCACACTTTACTCTGTGAGAGCCACCCAGTCCAGCCACAATAGTGACATGTCTAGCCCTGAGGTATAAGGGTTAAATTTGCCGGGCTTTTAAAATCCCGTAATATGTGTGTGCACAGAGCTGTTACACTGCAATTTACTCCAAATTGATGCTCCATTTATCTAGCCATAGTTTTGGCATCTTGCTGCCCCTACACTCCTAAATCACTCTTCTCAGACTCTTCTTTGTTTAATTTTCCAGCTCTTTGAGCAAATGATTCCACTAACTGTGCATCTATGAGTTCTCACTTTTCAAAGTGCAGCCCCTGTCTCACCATGCAAATATGGTAAGGCATGGAACTGAAACGCCATGCCAGAAAAAGCAACCAAGGATGTTTTGGTAGATGCAGTGGTCAGCACGCCCCGCTGGAGAGCCCACTGACATGTAATTAATATCCTGAGTTTCTGAGCCAAACGTGTCCTGTCCCTTTTCTTGTCCAAACCGCAGAGACAAGAACATCCAGCCTCTCCAATGTCTCACAAATCCTGAGATAGATGTGGAGATACAGAGAGGGAGAGGAAAAGGGAAAAGCTGACAAGTCTCCATGCTGCCCAGCAGTGCTGGCATTAGGATCTGGGACCTTCTTGTGACTGTAGAAGCAGTGATGACCCTTACTGGAGTGGGCAGGCTGTGACATTTGTCTGAAGGCATTTTACCCAGATACAGTATGAGATCTCCCTCGTGAACATACTGATGAGCCTGACCCATATCTGCTGAGATGAAGAAATTGGAGGAAGGCTTGGGGAAAATGGAATCTGAACACAGCAAAAAGAGACATTCACATGCAACAAATAGCTGTGACAACAGAATTCCCTGCCTTTTTTCCTGCTTGCTTGCCACAGCACTTTGAAAAATCCTTCTCCCTTTACAAGCTTTCGTCCTCCAGGTCAAGGGAGCATGCAGCATTGCATGCTAATTCTTCTGATGCCTCAGCAGTGACTGTACATTTCAAATCTACAGTGTGAAAGACCCCCAGGCACACAGCCAAACCTTGCTCTGCAGTGCTGCTGCCTGGGCACCAGAATCAGCACAGAGACACATCTGGCTGGGGATGGCATCTTTGATTTATTGACTTATTTTGAATACATTGTTCCTCTTGCACATCCACTTCTCCCCACCAAGGACACAAGACCTTTGCACTTTTCTGATGAGTTCATCCTTCACACTCCACTCCCACAAGCAATAGGTCGGAGATTGGATGATGGACTTGACCCAAACTGGCTGACAAAGTCTTCTCATCTGCTTGGCATGGCATTCAGAGCAATCGATTCACTGAAGTGTCAATGCTGCATTACATTCAGCAGTGGTTTCCAGGCATACCATAAAAGGCACCGTCACATGAGTGGGCTTATTGACCCATTCAGTTGAAACTCTGGTACTAGCATCTTTCTCAGTTCTCCATGCTCCAACGGCAAACCTTACCCAGATGTGTGCGAGTATAAAGAATAAACGTCTCAGTTTTGCAGAACTGTCTTTCCAACACTTTTCACAGGCCAAAAATTCGCCCTGAGGTCCCTCCTGAAAGACAGCAATGCCAAGTCTTCCCAATATTAAGGGATATTTCAACCTTTTTTCTCTGCAGGTTAGCTGTTCAGCACTAACAGGGCGCCGGCAGGCATGGAAACAGGAGCAGATACAAGTAGAAATGTGCTACTGATGTTCTTAAGTGGCAAAGCACAAGAAATGACCGGACCCTGCACGAGCACCCTATAACAAAGTCACCTTACCCTCTAGGCCCATTCATCTTCAGGCATACAGACCAGCCCTGCACTTTCTTTCTAATCTTGCTCCATCCTGCCATTGAACCAGCTTTCATCCCCCCCAGAGCCCAGCCACTTCATCTCCTCTCATCACCAGTACTTTGTTGAATATCTTATCATCTCTTCCATTTTCCTTCTGAAGTCCTTATGAATTCATTTAGCACCTTTGCTGTTTGCCTTGTTAATAACTGTTCCTCTCCACTTCCTCAGTTTTCTCCAGGCAGGAGGAGGGAATGTGCCTCTGTCCAACAGTGTGCCTCATCAGTGGGCAAGAGTCAAGGTCCTGCATATACCGTGACCCCCTCCCTCTGCCTTCCAATACCAGCCACCAGGCAGGGGAACACTTAAGATACCCTCGCAGTGGAAACCAGCTCCTTTAGCAGGAACATAATTTTTCCCAGTTCCTACAATCTGCAAAAGAGTATGCCCCAGGTTTTTTCCTCACCTGCCCAGTGTGATCAGATTGAAGACCCTTCTAGGATCAACAACAGTAGATTAACAGTGCTAAAATGGAAATCTACAGATGTTTTTGCCACTTGTGCCTGAATACAACAGTGACTCCAGCAAGGCTAGACATGGCTTCGCTAAGGATCAGACGAAAGATATCAGAACCTTTCAAGTGCCTTGAATGTCTTAAGATGCATCCATCACTAACTGAAGACAGGACTGGTTTGTTTCTTGAGATATATTGGAAGCGATTTGCAAAAGTGAGCTTGAAAACTGAAAACACCATGGAAATATCTTCCAAATGGCTGCACTATCCTGGCTATGAAGAAAATACAGCACAAGAGAGTGGAAAATATATATGTATATGCAAAAATAAAAACAAAATTAAACATTCAGTTCAGACCAGGATGTTTCCAGCCCAGTGTGGTGCTCCAAAATGCCCCATTCTGCGATATCTGAAATGACAGGCTCTTTGTACTTTCGTATTTCTGGTCCACAGAGTCTCTCTCTATAACATTTCTCCTACGTCTTATATGCTTTTGCATCTTATAACCGTTTTTAAAGCTGAGTCGCATGTTCAGCACATCCTCCTGTAGTTGTTTCACTATGCAAATTGCCTGTGCTCCTCTCTTCTAGGTACTGCATTTGAAAGGACTCCCTGACTGTTTACTTGGTCGGGGGCCTTGGCACAGCTTGTCTCCCAGCTCCCATAGCAAGGCAGAAAGCCAGCCCATGCACTGAGCAGGCTGCTCACATGGAGAAATGCCTCAACATTTTGAGATGGAGCCTTGTCAGGTTGCCAAATAAAAAAAGCCCTACATTCACTTCTCTCACTCGCAGGCTCACTGCTTAGTCAGCTGCTACGCCGCCGTGTAAAACCTTTGCTAAGAGAGCTGTGGTAGAAAATAGCTGATCAGTAAGACTGAAGTGCCAGAGCTGTCTGGGTAGGTGGAGGCACTAACAGGAAGGCAGGTAGCTTAGACTTGAGGGTGAGGAAACCTTTTCCATTCAGCAGAGATTGCAGGACAACACTGATGGGAGGGCTTGGACACAGCCAAAAGCCATTTTGCCTCCCCCAGTTTAATGATTCCTGCTTGCTGGAGCTTGGCACCCTGGGGAGGGAGCGTGGACCAGCCCACGCTGAACACTGCTCCTTTGCTCCTACCCCTGCAGCTGTGGGGAAGGGAGGTAGGGGATCTGTAAATGTATTCACACAAGTGTGCGCAAAAAAACCCACATAAATCACCCCGTGGGGCTTTTTTCTTAACAGCCTGCTACCTGTAACACCGGCCACAATTAGCACACCAACTAATTTACATGTTGTAAATCCACAGCTCATAAAGGCCTGTTGTACTGACTTTTCACCGCAGACCTGTGAGCTTTGGTAAATTCATTACATCAGACTCACTCCTTTCTTACAAAGGGTTTCAGCACCTAGCAGCAGCGTGGGGGTAAATCACATGTGAGGGCTGCCTCTTCCTCCCAGACTCCAATCACGGCTCTAGCATTCACCCCTTTGAAAGTCCAAATCCTGATTAGATGTGGGAATAGATCTTCCACATGGATTTGAGCAGGGAAACACAATGCACCAAGGACTTGGAGTTAACTAACCTCCTCAGAGCCCCCACCAACACCCCCCTGCCTGGCAATTGCTTCAAGGCAGCTTTCAGTTTTAATCACAAGTTATTTTCCTGACAGCCCATAGTAAAATTAAAACAAGTGCCACAAGACAGAGGGGCCTGACTTTGGTTTACAAGTTTCATGCAACATCCTTTGGGGGTTCTAGTTCAATTCCAGGAAAAGCAAATCAGCAGCTCAGATGAAGCGGATGCACTCAGGAGCACCCTGAGATAATGGTGCCACTGGCTTTTCGCACCCTGCTGTATGTGCAAGTGGTTACCACGTGTCAGTGCCTCTGGGGAGTACCACAGGTGGGTTACATCTGGCTGTGTCTATGAAAACTGCTACAGACATCACTGCATGTCATACATCCCTCTTCCTCACTGATCAATCCCAACGGGGAAGTAAACCTACAAACAGCTTACACCAGACTCTGTCATACCAGGTGAGCATTATGTGAGGGAATCCAAAACTAAATCATGTTTGGACTTGCAGTGTTTGCAGAGCTTGACCAAATCATAAATATACGGATGTATCAGTATATAGATGCCCAGAAGCATGCATTTGCTCCTTTGTGCACAGACACGTGCATGCAGCATGGCACACTGAAGTCTCAGCGCAGATTAAGGATGAGGGATTCTTTTTCAGGTTCCCAAGTGATGAACTAAGGGTTTACTCATCTTTCCATCCCTTCCTTAGAGGTCCTGTGAGGATAAATGGAGTTATTTGAATATTTTGAAGGCTGGAAATGCTAAGAGCCAAATGGGAGGGAGTGGTCCAGAGGAGGAAGGGAGCCGAGCGTACACTCAGAGGAGGAGTTGTTCCAGCTGATGCACAGAGAGCTCCTGAGCTCCCCAAAAAGCCACTTCAGACAATGTCTAAGAGAATGCACATTTTGCAGAGACTCACATGTTCCACTTTTCCTGGAAAAGCTCAGAGCAGCAGTGGTTTCAGCAGTGAGTACACCATGTATTGTGCACACTGCACAGGACTCTGCCTGGGCTCTGACTGCTCAGAGCATCACATCACCTCCAATACTTGTTGAGTAACAGAATTTAAGTCCCACCTTTCCCATCCCTTTTCCTGTTCTTTCTTAGTGGCTGCCAAGGGCAGACGTTTCCAAATCCCTCTTCCCCAAAATAAGGCAGGAGTGTTCCCTGTGCTTCATAGGACTCAGAGCACATCACGATTGCCATTTTTCATCAACATGAGAGAGACCAGTCAAACCCCAATGACAACATCACATCGGCAGGCAAAACTCCCTAAGAAATGCAGCAATTAATTTGTCTGGCCAGCATCATACTGCCAAAGGGGATGAACGAAGAAAATGACCGGTGGACACCCACAGTGTCCACCAGGCTGAACAGTGTGTGGAGATCAAAATGTAGAGCACCACAGAGCTCAGCACAGCAAGACAGAGGGAGGCCCGTGGCAGAGAGGAGTAAAAGACATGGATTTTCACCCCAAAACCACTGCTGGCTGAATGGATGAATGATCCCCCATCACACATGGCTATGATCCCCACACAGGTGAGAGGATGGAAAAAAATCTATGTACTGCAGCACAAAGAAAATAACCTGAGGTTGAAATCGTGTGCTTTCAGACAAGAAAGGTGTTAAGAAGGATTGAATAGAAGAAGCAAAGAGGGTTGTTCTGGACGCTCCAGCAAGCTTTCCATCTCTTCTATGGCAGGGGGGTTGGAACTAGATAATCTTAAGGTCCTTTCCAACCCTAACTATTCCATGATTCTCTAGTAGAGAAGGGCAGCAAGGCTGCAGACTGGACTATTTGCATTTTTCCCTCAAAGTGAAGTTTCCACTCACATAAAACCATATCCTACATGAATACATTGCACTTTCAATAAAATCACATCACTTTAATTCTTTATATTTTGATTATGGAATATAAATTAGACTGTCCAAACCATAAAGTCATTACAAAATGAAATTCTGGGCTGAAGTGCTCTGTTCCAACCATATAAAAAAAGAACATTTCAAACAAATATAATTTGGTCTGTATATTTTTCTAAACAAAACTGTGTGGCAATCAGTGCAATCCTATAAAGACCATTTGTATTAATAAAATGGTATTTTTGCAATAAAAATAATTTGTTGGCGAAGTGCTCAGCTGGGTTTATTAGTGTCATTAAGAATCCTCCTGCATCCCCTTATTTTTCAGCATCCAGTGAGGAGGTATGCTCAGAATTCCATTATTTGAAAATAAGGCAATAAATAAAATAAAAAATAAAGAGCAAATTGTACTCCTATAATGGTTTCCTCTCCAAAGCTTCAAAGCAGTTTACAAAAGCCTCCATGATTTAACCTTCCCTCTTGTAGCAGAACTATTCCCTCTCTTTATAGCTAGGAAAAATACCTCTTGAGAGAGCCTCTGCTCATTTCAAACGTCTGTATTCTGAGTGCCAAGAGCTTGATTTACCACATTTTATTGTGTGCCAAATCAGTAACTAGGATAGGTACTCAGTATTTCTAGCAAAAAAAGACCACAGGCATCTTGCACCAGCTATCCCAGACTCCTGGAATCTGCTGGGGAGCTGGAGAGAATTTGGGAAAGCAGGAAAATAAAGTTCTGTTCCTCGGCTCCCGGCTTCTCCTCAGTTTCCAGGCTCCTGGACACAGAAGGCATTGCCTTTCACCTCGTTCTAGCCTTCTCCAAGAACACCCAGGATATT
>JASSUY010030741.1:0-70608 GCA_032466535.1 Forpus xanthops | reverse complement strand
GGTACCAACATCAGGAACAGCAATTCCACTTTTTCAAGCTACCTGATCTTATCACTCAGCAAATTACACTCAAGCCTGGTTGGTTGTACATAGCCCACATCCCTGAGCTATTATGAAAAAAAAATAATAAAAGAAGGTACCAAGGTTTCTTATGAGTGAAGCAGAGCAATCCCAAGAAAAACTCTGATGGCAAAATGATTTATGAAAGAGTAATTTCTTCCTAAGACAAGCGGAACTGAGAGGTGAATGTTACACAGCACTTTACTGCATACCCATGCAAGAAGCAGAAGAGGAAGGTAGAACAGGGATGCTGTCCCAGTTCATATCTATGCGTACTGAAGGAAAATACATCTTTCTAAACAAGAAAATGCGTCAAATGACAGTTGGGAACAATTCACTTGTGGTACAACTATTTTCCAAGTGAGCTTATTACAAATCATATGACACAGACGTTCTCATATTGACATACAAATGGCTCCTACAAGCTGCTACAGCTGGTAACACATTTTTTCGATTTCTATGTACGGTTTATGAATGTGTTTCTCTCCACTACTGTATTAAATGTCGATGTTGCATTGTGGTAACATATTAGCTGTCAAGGAAAGGAAGCATGCCTCATCACAGTTTGCTCAGGTCAAACACTTCACTCAGACAGTACACCTGCAAATTGCCTGCTTGTCCCTAAAATGTTAACCCCATTTGCAACAGAATATAATTCAAAAAATAAACTCATCAATCAAAGTGATAGGTGCAACACTGAACCTTCAGGTGTAAGCACAGAAAACCAAGTTACTTACCTTTTAATAACAGCTCTCTGATATGTTTTAATTTCTGTGACTCCTGTTTCTGAAAGGACATATCTACAACTTGTTTTGTTGGCAGTGTCTCTGTATACTCTATGTAGGATATGCAAAATTATAGACATATGCCCAGTCTTACTCAATTCCTTCATTTTCATGGAAATCCAAAGAAAGATCTGATTTTCATTAGATGGGAAGGTGAACTGGGATCCAGATTGTCAAGCATGCAACCAACCTGAGCTACTGTAAACAAATATACATCTTTTTCTCCTCTAATCATTTGTCCACACAGCCTGCTAAGGAAACCTGGTTCACAGGGATGCAGTCAATAGGAATCCAATCCATGGACACTTTCTTGAGTTAAGAGCATATGTACAGTCATTGCTTTAACTCCCAGGCAACTCATCTGTAGAATTAAAGACCCAAGTTCTTACTCTCTCTAAGTACATGAAAATATGCCCCAGTGGTTAAGGATTCAGAGCGCCAATCCCTTACACAAAAGTCAAAAGATAAGCATATTTGCAGAATGGATTTGTTACAGAAATATAACAGCAAACAGAATGCAGATGTCTGTATTATCTATACAGAAAGACAAAAGTAACAGCAAGAGAAAACTGACTACCAGGAAGTCATGAAGCTTAGGAATCCAGTAGTGGTAGATGATAACACAGGTTATGCAAAATTCTAATTATTTTAGTAAAAACTTTAAGGTCTGGCTAAAATGTGACACAGCATTTTCACAGGTTTGAAAACGACTAAGGAGGAAGTATATCTGCAGCACGGAGGAATCAGACAAATGGCAACAGGAGCTTTTCACTGTTTTGACACTGAAGTCAATGTGTTGCCCTAACTCGGTTCCAAACACACTCATCATAGTCTTCCAAGCAAGGCAGGGTTTTAGGTCAGGAAGGCAATCGATAACACTTCTTTCACTTCTGTATCTCAGTTCTAAGATTAAAACTATACATTTTTGAAGTCAGTATGTTTTAATAAAATTTACAAGAAGATAATGACACCAACCACCACTAAGAACAGTTATCTCTAAATAGAAAGAACCTTAACAATAGGCCAAAGTCGAACTTTTAGGACTTTTCCATAAAGCAGATGAAATGTACAAAGTACATAAGGAGTTCCATGATCAAAAGGTACTACACCTGGATATTAAGAAGCAAAGGTTTCTTCCTTTTTTTTTTTCCTTTGCCCCCCCCCCCCTTTTTTTTAATAGATAGGAATTCATTCTTGCAAGCAAAATGTTTTTAACTGCAATTAAGAGAAAGAACCAAGCCTCATATTACTTGACAGCATTATGTTATACTAATTTCTAGTGAACAAGAATAGTATTTATATTGGAAACCATAGAGAGCTTACATGTATTTTAATCAATGACATCCTATTACAACATTTCCAGTATCATTACACAAATAACATTGAACATTGATATAATCTTTTCCATTATGCCTCTGCTTGACAATACTCTAGACTTCAACAGAATATGAATATTGTAGTGGTATACATACAATACTGTATTTTCCTAAGAGGCAAGCAAACAAACCAACACTGAAAATGTACAACGACATGAAAGATTTTGAACTTACCTTTTTTTTTTGAGTTCTGTTCCTGCCTCCCAACCAATCATCCATCTGTTCCTCAATCTCTTCGATTGAAGCTCCATGATCATATGATGGTATATATGCACTTGACTCTAGAACTGTGTATACAGGGAATTCTGATTTTGGTTTCTTGACTTTAGGCTTCTTCTCCTCTACACGAAAGTAAGAAAGAAGAAAAAGTAATGCTACTAATACGGCAGAGAAATACAAATGAGGAGCAGGCTTAGCTCCCGCACTTTAAAACTGCCACAGAGGAAGTGGCTTCAATTTCTTTATGAAGAACAGAATTCAGAGTTTTATATGATAATTTTCTTTTACTGAAAAATAAATAGCTTAGCAGTGCACCCACTTAGCTCCTCTTTTATATTAACTATGCTTTAAAGGACCAAACAAGGAGCCTTTCAAAATCACTGTTAGCTCTCATTACTGCTACATCACCTGACAATTAGAATTAGTACAGGCAAAAGCACAGGCAGCTGTTAAAAGATTTTGGAAGTCCAGCTGGCTTCAAAGAAACTGGCAAGGGTAGAAAGGTGAGGTTTAGAGAATTCTGTATTACTTTATGGTCAGCTGCGCTGAGTATAGCTCTTGAGCCAATAGATAGCTTCTCTGCTCTCTGATTTCTGTAACTATAAACAGCTCTGTTCTAGCACTTACACATTTAGAAATATTTAAACGTTGGACATCATTTCTCTATCTGATTACTGTTTTTGCTCTCTCAGTCCTTCAAAGGATTTTAAAGGGGAGCAGCAAACTCAAGAAACAGGAAGGAAGGTCAATAATGGCCTAAACCCCAAAAACTGAAAACATATCTGCTCTATATGATGATTTAAAATGAAAGACTTAAGATTGATTGAAAATTGCCAGAACTTCAGGGAAAACAAGAGGATGAGGATCAGAAAAGAAGCCTAAACACTCAGAAAGCATCCAGAAACCTCTGTTGTGCCAATGACCTTCCCATTTCATTCTCATTGTTTTAAAAATATGCTGTATTCACAATAACTGGATGCTCCTGAAGATACCACTAAACCAAAAGAGTTGATCTAACAGCTGGCTGCAGCCAAAAGAGGAAAGTTCTACTTTGCTTCCACCCTTCTACTCTCGACTGTGTGCTTATGTGCTCCTCTCTCTTCTATCTGTGCTTCAACAGGGCTCCAACCACTTAGAAAAGTAATTCAATTCACTAATCTAGTAGAAAATTACTCCTTTACACTCAAATGAAAAGAAAAAAATCAAGTCATTTAAAGGTGGTGGGTAAGGAAAATGAGAACCACACTTCTCAGCAGCAGTGGGCCATTAGATCTGCTTATCTGCCTTTGCAACCATGCCCTAATACTTTTCTGAGCATCAGGGGAGAAATTTCTGTTTTTCCACAAAAACCTTCTTGAAAGAATTCCTAAAGAGGACAGAAGGACTACTCCCTATAGGCTGCGATGCAGAATTCCTGTTCCTAACAGTGCATATACAGAAGCAGCACAGTAAAAAGACTACACAGACTTGATAAACTCCTAGGAATTGCATACTTAAGAAAACAATAAACGGTGAGAGAACTGTTTCATGGCAACTCCTGGAAGTCCAAAAAGAACAGGAAATTTATATAGAGCTGAAAATTAACAGTGTCTGATGATCTTTTAAACTTTTACGTTCTGAGGCCTGTTTTTTTAAAAAACCTCTAACTTTGCTTGTAATTAACTAATTAAATATAAAGTAGAAACTTGCACATGGATTTTTTTTCTTGCATCCTTCTATAGATATGCATAGTAAATATCACAAAATGATGTATAGTCCCCCCAAAAAAAAAATTAAAGAAATCCCAAAAGCGTTAACCAGCATTTCCTCACTATTCAGATGTTACTAAACACAATACTGGTACAAAACTATTTTTGTCTATTTCAAAAGGTGATTTCTATAATCAAATCACATATATTAACTATTACCTAATAGCTGCCAAATATAATAGCTTCTGGAGTCAGAACTAAGATTTGCCAGAGTAAGTTAACAGTGGCTTCACCAGTTATTTACTGCAAACATATATACTGGCAAAAGTATTCCAGGAAATTACCTTAAATAACAATTTCCACTACTATATTTCAATCTTGCAAAATAATCAAGCACTATGTCTGTGTTCGCTTGGAATTACTTAACAGCAGAGACACACCAAGACAGTTGGATTTTCTTGTATCTCACATCCCATCAGCTACTGTTTCCTAATTTTCCCTCTCAAAGTATGCAAATAGTTAAGGCCTGAATGAATATAACTAACATTTAAAATGAAGAGCCTAGCCTGTAAATAGGTCATCCAGCCTCTTTCTGTAGCTTTAGATATAATTCTCTAACAGTATTTCCAGAAGACACCATACCGACTTTAAAATGAGATATCAAAGACAGTATCTAGGCTTTCTTCAGGCATTTAAGTGACAGAGGAAGACCTAACATAGACAAGATACCCTGCTGTTTGCCAACTATCAAAGGAACAAGAAATCCAACCTAGAGAAAATGGCTGCACAGCCTCAAACAAGCACTCAACCAGAATTAGAAAACTTGTCTCTACTCTCCTCTGTGCACATACAAATAAGAGTTCAGCATATCCTTTAAATACAATGGCTGTCTTGATTAAAATAAATAGAATTGAAATCAGAACACCTTTAACACTGGGAACACTTTCACCTCAGAATTTTCAAAAGTCACTTTTTAGAATAGGGAAGCACATGCAAGTGGTTGAACAGTTATCATAATACAGGATTTTAGACAGGGGATGTTCAGACCACTATACCATAGGTGCGTACCAATATCTAGTGGACCTTAACTATGACCAGAGTTGATAGTGCTCATCCACCTAAATGCAGACAAGAGAAACAGCCTTTGTGAAACCAGAGCCTCACTTCAATCTCCACAAGGGAATGAATAGCTTGCTTAATACTATTATTTTCTGGGAACATTATGTAATTTAATTGCCAACTTACAGTGCAGCAGCTTTTCTTCTTTATTAAACAGAATAATAAAACCCAGGCAACAACAAAAAGTAAATGGATAATCCAAGATCATAACCAGTATGGAAATAATTTTTTATCTACCACTCCAATGTAGAAAGATGGATATTTTATATGGTTTACAGCTTTGACAGTTCTGGTCCTTCTGTAGCATAAGGAATTTTGGCTTATCACTTGCTGAATTCATATGCCGCAGGGATACTTATTTTTATGTATTTTTCACCTTTAGAACTATCAAGTTCTTTATCAAAAGACCATGCATTTAACAACTTCATAGTTAAAAAAGGAGACATAATTTGTCCCCTACATTTGAACAGCATACAAAGCATAACTGTCACTGGGATGCCTAGACTTTAACAGATAACGATTAGCTAACTCTCTTAAAAGTACAGTACTTTATGTTTTTAAAGGCTTCCAATACTATTCCTGCACTGGCTATACATTTTACTAGTTTGTGGTGCCATGATTCAGGGTTTGATGGATTACTTGCACATAATCAGACACTTTGACCTTCCTCATTAGTCCTTCCACCTTGTTACTATATTAATTTTACCAGTGGCAGAATTAACAGTATCTGGCTAATGGTTATTTGCTTTAAGATATATCAGCTGTCATTTGTAGAAGATAAGGAGTCAGCTAGCATTTTGGATTGAGTGCCATGTAATAAAAGTGGTTCTTTTTCCACAATAACTGAGGTCCATATTTTGAAGTATTCAGAAAAGTACACACTGATTTTACCTGCTGATGTAAATGTAAAGAATTCAGAATTTTCTTCACAGAAAAAGATGACTGCTTAATATAAAAAAAAAAGAAACAAACAAAAACCAAAAAAAAAAACACAAAAAAACCCACAAACAAAACCAAGTGCTGAACTTCAGCAGAGAAAGTATGGACACATCAAACTGGAGCTCCCTCTCTCTGCAAGGCTTCTAAGATTCCAGCACAACGAAGAATTGAGAGACAATATAGTAAAAAAGACAGACAGTAATGTCCTGAAAATCACAGAAAGCAAATGGACAGACTGACTGGCATCTCATGTGTTGATAAGCAAGAACCAACCACACACAGAGGTATAGAGCAAAAGCCTTTCTGGCAAGTCATTAAGATACTGCACGGAGATCTCCTTTCTTTCAATGTTATTCATTTACCTATGCAACTACGAAAGATAATAAAAGCACTTACAGCATTAAAATTTGTTTAAAGCATGAGAGAGAAAAATTCACTTGCATGTACAGCAACAGAGTCAGAAAAAATACAACAGACTCAAAAGTCTGGAAAAAACTTGTGCTAAGGTTTTGACAGTTTATTGAAAACAGTGGAGCAAACTGTATTCAAACACTCATGTTTAAGAAATACACATTTCTGTACCAAATAAAGTCAATGAGATTATATGAAAGCATCACAAGTTGGAAACAGATTCATACATCTGCTGCACTGAAACCTAGACGCTAGTTTATTTTTGAGCAAACTGACTAAAAACATACTCAGTGATGAATACATCATCAAGTACAAAAAACTTCTCACAAGCTGTAGGTTTTGATGTCTTTCATCTTTTTCTCTATCTACCCTTCCCCAAAATTTCAACCCCCCTCAAATACCTCATCTCCGTAATATGAAAGGATTAGAAATAAACTTCCAACATTTGACAGCTAATTTGTCTTCTAAAAAATAAACACATAATGAAACACGCATGACTCTTTAAAATAAGCCTCCTAATGCAGTATGTGAGTGGAATATTTTCCACAAAATCTGAAACAAGTTTTGTAGGGAGAGGCATCAGACAGCCTAGTTGAAACAACTATAAAAACACATGAGCTTGCAAGTTCCAAATCTTTTCAGGAGGCCTGCCAAAACAATCAGAGAATCGGATGGTACTTAGTTTGCCACAATTAGGCTTCAGAGGTAACAATTAAGTGATCAGAACATTCACACCCACACTGACCAAAAAAGGACATATTATATGAAGTAACTTTCTCTGAACCTGCCTGTCAGCAAATCATTACTGAGCAGGCAGGTGAACACTGCATTTTGGCAGGGATTAACACTAAACACGATTACCAAATATCTTTGTCAATTATTTAGAAATAAAGTCACCTTCAGTATAGTGCTAGATTACATAAATTGGGTCAAAACGGTTTCCAGTGAAGAGGAAAGTACATGAAGAAATAGGAACATGGACTGGCTGGTAATTTAGGACCAATCAAATCAAAAGCATTTTCTAAAATTACAATTACAGATCTTGTGCCGTATCTGCACTGATGAGGGACTGCCTGCAAAGAACCTCTGATGTAAGAGCTTGCAATTCTGGTGGTGAAGCAATCTGAAAGGAGTTACCAGTGCAATGGAACTAAGGTAATCTGTGATTCTGTAAACGGAACAACTAAATACTAAAGCTTGAGAAATTTGTACTGAAATTAAGACATAACCATGTAACAGTAAAATGAACTGTGTGAATAAACCATGAAGAACTGAAGATACCTCAAGGCTTTCAAATCAGTACTGTATCTTGCATAACAACATGCTAAAAGCTAAAGTACATCACTTGTACAAGTCAAACAAGACAAGTCACAAGAATAAGTATTTTCCACTAATTTTTGCATGTAAGGGTTTGAAATAAACACATTATACTAAATGAACCAGTGATGTTTTCTCTCCCTAGGTTTCATGAAACAATATAACACATCACCAAAGCAGCATGCTATATTCCAAGCTGTCTGGAAAGGGAGAACCACTGAGCCTAACCAAACTTGAGCAAATGTATTATTAAAGATTTCACTACAGCACTGGATGTTTCACAGCAAAGCATTTCTTACTATAAAGCCCTATACAAAAATATAAATACCACTACAGCTACTATCATAAAGTCCCAATACAGAAAGAAGGTTAGTTACGCAGCCACAGGGCTAGTAACTTCATATTTCCATTAAGCCTTGAATGACAGGGGTACGGACAAAAAACCCAACAAACTACATACTATTCAACAAGGTTCATAACTATAAATGGATTGCTCCAGATGCCTTGTACATCAGGCCAAGAATTCTGGATTTACAATGCAAGTATCTTTGGAAACTGGGATGCCAGTGAAGAGTTCACCTGCAATATCCAGCAGGTGTTATTTTTAAAATATGCCTTTCTAAAGAATTAAGTTTAAGTTTTCATACTGAAGGTGAAGGAAAACATAGGAATGAAGAGTAAGAGAACTACTAAGGCTAAGTATAAAGAAACAAAAATAGATGTGTTTCTCCCACAACGATGTGGTTGAAAGTAGTTCATGCAAGAAGAGGACCAGTAGAGCTGCTAGAATTTGTCTTGATAACTACGCAATTTATGTTTTAAAATCGGAGTCATCTGCCCGGATAATGTATGCCTAAGTCTTCTCAGTTTAATGACTCTTCAGTTTAGTTAATACACACTCTATTTTACATCCCATGAGTACAAAGAACAGGGCTATCTATTGTTACAGAATTATTCCCTGTTGCAGGGGTTATATGCGTGTGTGACAATACAGGAGACTGAGAAACTGAAGTTTATTAATTAAAGCATTTCCATTTTAAAATAAATTTTGTGTTCTGCTATTTAAATGTGAAAAGGGCATCAGAAAACCTAAGGCAAACCATTTCTATTTTTGTACATAAACCAGCCAGTTATCTGTAATTCCTGGCTTTTCCTAGAAACATAAGGTTTATATTTTAAGTTATGTTTTTTAAGGTAAAGTTGCTGTATTTTTGCTAAGGTAGTAATGACAGTGTTTAATAGACAGACTTATTTTTCCAGCATTTTAGCAGGGTTTCTTATCATTTCTCAAAATTGTGCATAATTTTACCTTGCCAAAAATTACTTTTTCACACTCCTTACCAAATATAGCACTTTAATGACATGCTAATACTGTCTACTCCTTCCTACTCTGCAAATTGTATTTTCCTCCTTCAGTACTCTTCTTGGTTTTAGTTCAAGCCACCTACAGAACACTGCACAATTTCAGCAGGGAAGCAGATAGACACAAGGGTAAACTAGCAATTAGGTCATGAAAAAACAAGTACTGTAAAACAGCTATTGCTAACCTGCATGAGATAAATTTACTCAATTAGATAGATGAAACTGTTATGAACTTTCAATTCCACTGACAGTCTCTAAAATTAAGAATGGGGGCAAATAAAATACACATTTGGTGATTTACAACCTTTCTATGCTAAGTGTGAAGTGACAATGCAGAGCAGTATAATGAAATAATCAAATTTAACAGATGCTTTGCATGCAAGGTTAAATAAAGAATTATGTAGCTTCTTTTGCCTACAGTAACATAGATGCATCTCCTGTTCTTCTTATGGGAATCTTTATTTCATTAAAAATAAAATAATAATTAAAAAAAAAGTAAAAGCTCATTCTACAGCCCATATGCACTGCTATGACTGACTAAATTAATTCTGTGCCAAATTTCAAACTCTGCTAACTACAGGTGGTTACTCGCAATCCTTCCTCCTGCTCCCTGTCAGCAAGCCTACCAAAGGAGAGTGGGATGCCAGTCAGTAATACTGGTGAGGATCGGCACCTGCTCACATCAGTGATGCTGGGTCACCCAGCAGACATGGAGATCATGCCATGCCACATCCAGCAGTATGACAGGGGACAGGATGGTGAGAGGTCACAGGTGATCCTGAGGGGAAATGTGCCAAACCCATATCTCTTGCATGTGGGCACTGATACCGGAAGTAACAAAAAACAACCCAACTCTTGCGACACCTGGCAGAGAGGAAATACCAAAAAGTTCACACGTGGTCTTTCAGCCAAACACAGGAGCGTGCACACACAATTTTAATGACTTTTTACTTTCACTTGCTCTTCTGTTTCCAAAAGCTAATTCTCATTTAACAGTAGTTCACAAATTTCAATGCAGAACGTATGCCAGCTATTTTGAACAATGGCAATACATTACCATCTGACAATTTAACAAGTTTTTAATAACCCAAGTCAAGACCCTATTCAAGGCCCGTTTTGTGGTAGGTATCTCAAATATAATGGCAGGCCTCCTAACAAGCATTAAATGCACTATTTTGCTACGTTTGGCCTGGGTCCACAATGTTCACTGAAGTGCTGTCACCCATTTTCTCAAAATAGATTCAGCTACAGGTATGTTGGGAATTATTGCTGCAACTGGGTATATTTACTGATTTTACAAAATTAAGCTATTTTGTAAATATAAATAATGCAGCTGTATTTTAAGTGCCTAAAGGCTTATGCATACTCAAAGCTAGTAAATTATTATAGGGCACTAAATGCACTTCTCAGAATAAAGGAACTTAAAAGCATGCATTTAAGTACGGTAAATAAAGCAAGCACACACATACAAACAAACAAAATCTAAAATTGTCTTCAGAAGAAGGTAAGTTTAATCATTGTCAAAAGCAGATAACTGAAAGAAGAAAAGGAAAAAGTCACCTATAATTATTCTGAATACTTTATTAAGGAAAATGGTAATTGTCTTCTCTGGTCTTTTATAAGAAGATAAAGACTTTAAAGCACTTCTTTCAACAACGGCATGAATTCGCCTTCGAAGTCTGCATCCATGCTTTTGGAAATTCAAATTATGTTGAATTTCTATCACAAAAATCAACTCAATTTGCAAAATAGAATTATTAAGTATATTTTAAAATATTTACAGACAGAAACAAGAATGCTCAAAATACAAGAGGTCACTTCTGAAAACATATACTTCAAAATCTATGCATTTGAGATTTCCCCCTCCTGTAAAGCAACATTTCTAGCAAAGCATGCTTTTGTTGCTGCAGCATAACTATCATCTGACTTTGATGCTTCTGCAGGAACAAGTCAGCAGCCTACTGCAAGACTAGACAAAAAAGTAAAAACTTTTAAAAATTTATCCACAGTACAGAAATATACAGAGCACACATTTTCGACATAAAAATGTTCACATACATCCTGTGTAGTAGGTATATCACATTACATCTTTGTTTATTAAGACAGTGGTAAAAACTCACTCTGAAGTGTTTCAAGTTCAGCCTTAGCCAGGGCATCTTCTTTCGCCTTCATTTTTGTTTCTTTATATTCTACATATAATTGTCTGGCATCCTTTAAGAAAACGTTGCAATGGTATTAGCATCCTTATACAAACAAGTTATTGCAATGGCTCTGTTTTAAACTCTCAATTAACCTTGAAAAAAATTTAAGACACATTTGCTCTCTTGAGTTACAGTAATTGTCAGTATAAAAAGTATTTGTTGAGAATATAGAATTTTTGTGTAATAAAGGTTCAAATGTAATAATGTAGATATTACAGACTTTAACGCTCACTGACAACCTGAAGAGCAAAATGGTTAGAAAAACATTTCTGATCACTACCTATAGCTTCGTAAGAGGCTATGTAGCCACTTCACTCACATCAGCAATCTGGAAATTCAAGGGAGAAAGAAAAGTTTTTAATCACAGTAGTATGTACAGAGACAAAGGCAACTGCTAGGCAGCAGTCATCTTAGTGTAAGAACACTAACTGCTTGTTCCAAAACCAAACTTTGCCCCTTTTTATACCCTCCCCCAGACCAACTTCTAGATTGCAATTAAAGGGTTGAAAATATATATTATATTTTGTTGGTTGTTTTTTGGTTTGTTTTTTTCTTTTTTTTTTTTTTTTCCAAGGATTAGATTCTAATCTGAAATCTATTTAGCAAATTTACACATGAAAAACTAGACTCCTGTCACAAATCTTCAGTAAGGTACAAACTTCCTAAATCTGATGAATTAGTAATTATAGACTGGCATTCAAAGCTTTTCAATATGAACAACCAGACTGCTGAAGCAAGAGATTCTCACCAGTAGTAAAACAAAATTACAGTACTATATAAACCTAATTTTAGTTCCTTATAGCCAAAAAAATAGTTTTAATCTTGTTACATTAACAGTCCTGTTTTTTACATATAAAGGGTGATTCAATTTTTTATGTAGAATGTATTGTAAAACATCAGTAAATATTTTTATAATTTCAACTATAATCCCAGAAATTTGAACAAAATCCAGTCTCATTAAAATAAGACATCTTAATAAATTTTTAAATTGAAAACTGAGTTAAGCAGTTACTGCTGCCTCTAACAGTAAAAGTTATCCAAAAATATTGCTTCCTGCAAAGATAACATGACAAAAGTTGTTCTTTGCATTTTACTGGCATCTACCGTTTCAAGACTACTTGAGGAAAGTGAGAAAACACAGGAGAGAACCGTGATCCACCTCAGAACTTCGTAATGTTTTGGAGATATCTCACTGATACATATCAGCATGCCTGAAGAACAACTCTGACAAATTCCCACGAAACATCAGTAAGATTTTAATCTCTTTCAAAATACCTTTTACTCTTTACATTTGGGTACAGGAAATGAGAAGTTACATTTCTCTGCCAGGTTTATGTAGGAGACCACTGTGCACAGAAGAAACTTTAAAGAGTTTACGTAACTTTTCTCTGTTGGAACATAACAGATGAGAGGAACTCATCTCATGCAACTCATCTCAGCAACTCCTTTCAGTTTTTGGTTTGGGGACAGGGAAGAAGGTGGTTTTGGTGGTTTTCGTAGAATTGGGGCTAAAAAAACCTCAAACAACAGACCTATTGTAGGTACAGGAGGACTACTGTTCACAACAGATATGTCGACTTTGAGGAAATACACTCATTTTCTATGCTAGAAAACAGAATTAAAAACTTAAGATCAGCATTGGTTTCCCTTTTGGTTTACCTGAAATATGAATTCCCTACTGTATATGGAAACTTCCCTTGTACTCTCCAGATTTGGACTACTTGCATGATTAAGAAACAGAGACAGACGTAAATGTAATGATTAACTTGTGCTGTAAGTTTGAGACATTTGTGCTGGGTGGCATACACAGAACTCAGACATACTGATATCAAAAAATGCTTTTGTTTAAGGCTGCGATTTCAAAATGGCTACAATTAACTGACATTTAAATTTAACCCATTTGACACTGAAAGCCAATATTTGAAGCTAAATTCTGGTGTAAAATCCATTATTGCTTGTGGGATCTCCAGACAGCAGGCACTAGGGGGTAACTGTCAATCTCTCCAGCATGTCAATCATGGAACAATTGGAAATGTGGCTCAGATGAAAATGAGACACAATAGCTGAACAACAAAGAAAACTATTCAGAAGCACGTAAATGAAATTTAGCAGTACTGTTGCTTTATAGATATAAAATGGATTATCCCTGCAAATGGAGTAATATGCAGGTAACAAAGGCAACATTAGTCTTTTATCCTGTTAATCACAGTTTGTTATGGCTGGTACCATAATCACAAAAAAGGGGAGACTGCACATTTTGAATCATACAAAAAAGTAGGAAGTAAAGCAAAGAAAAAGAAAAAAAAACAATAAAAATATTCAAAATGGATTCTGAAGATTTGAAAATTAGTTCCTTCCCACAAAATCCTAAGAAATGGCTCTACAGGTTGTAAGGAGAAATTAGAAGATACACCTGAGTAAACATTTTAGCCACAGACACGAACTAGATGGGTATTAGACCTTATACATATATCAAAATGAAAAAAAAAAAAGAAATAAACAAAAAAAAACAACACAAAAACAAACAAACAAAAAAAAAAATCCAAACCAAACCAAAAAATACCCCAATAAAACTTAATGGAAGACAGTTTAAAATAGAGCTTATTTGAAGAAACTTCTGCCTTAACATAAATAAGCACATTTCAATTTACTCCTTGTTAATTTTCAATAGTTTCAGTCTAAACAGGAATACTCATTTTCAAGCATATTCAGTTGTGGTAGTCAGAGTATTTCAGAACAGATTTACGTTCAGAATTTCTATTTTCCACAATAATAAATAAGTAGTCGTTTTGCTTCAATTTTAGGGCCCTAAAACCACTGGCAGTATAGATACAGCCTCTCTCAATCTAACGCTCCTTCCCCAGGATTCAGTAATGATTCTTCCTTTAGAAGTTATTTCCCCAAACAGCTCAAAATATGCACATCAATATTTTAGACCTGATCACCACTAATTCATCATTAACAAGTAATGAACATTTCCAATTATAGATATTTTTCCTATATATATTATTATACAGAAATACAGCTGTAACTGTTCTAACTAAAAGGTCCACCTTATCTAATCAGAAATATTTTGCTCTCATTTGCAGGAATTTGAACACAGATACATTACTTCTCTTTACCATTAAAGCAATAATGTATATAGTTAAGCAAAAAGAATTGTGAAAAGAGGTAATATGTGCTGGTCTTTCATACTATGATTTCAAATGCACACTTTCCAAAAAGGAATAGAATGAAAAAAAGAGTATATCTTAAATGTAAAGTTCTGGGACTAGTATTTCTAAATTATATTTCATCTGCCCTGTATAGGAAGTTCCTGGGATTACCCTCATGGTTAAATAAAATATTTCAAAAAGTGTTAAAGAAAAATAGAAATCAACATGCAAGCATTTAATTATTTTCAGTATTTTAACCATAACAAAGAAGAACAGTAAAAAAAAAAAAAAAATCTTGTATTTTAGTTCCTTTTTATTTTAGTATCGTCTTGTGCCAATAAATTTAAGATTGCCAAGACAAAGCTGTGCCTGAGTTATACAGAACTACAGAAATTCTAGATACCTGAAGTTTAAGGTTTTTATTCGATTGGGGGTGTTGGTGGCGGTGACTGTTGTTTGTTGGCTTTTAATCAACAGATATATTATTTATTCAAACTGTTAGTTCTAAGTAAGACTCACTCACTTTGGTCTCTCCTTGACTCTTGGGTAGGGTGATGAGGTTTTGTTGTTTTGTTTGTGTTGTAAGGTTATTTTTCCCTCCAGCTAATCTTCCTGGCTTTGTGGTCTACCTCAGAAAGACTAGAGATTAGGAAAAACAAGGCAAACACTGGAAACAACCTGCTGTATTGGCCATATGTGAACCTTCATTACAGATTTTGTGATAGAATCAGCTTCACATTTCAGTTTTCAGGGTGAGGGACTGATAAAAACAAAATTTATCCCCTCAGAACTCACAGTTCACCAGAAACGTTCCCACAGGCATAATTAAAATCAGTATATTGAAATAATTTTTTCTGCATTAATTCTTATTAAATCAATCTATAGACTTGAAGACAAATAGTTGTGTGAAGTTCCTGCACTAATTTTTTTTGGGGGGTTGAGTAGCGTTCTTATACGATTTGTACAAAAACAGAGAAAATGAGGCAAATTAAAATTTCTGCAACATCCACCCCTTGATTCATTATTTCTGTGCAATAAAAATAACATCCATTATACTACAGCAAAAACACTCTTGATGGTTTCATAAAGTAGTGATATCAACATGCTCTGGTAAAAAATAATGTTAAAAAAAAGTTAAACATTATGATTTATCTTAATCTGTTGCATTTTTACGTTTTTTTCTGAGGTAAACTAGCAAATAAATAGGAATTGCATTACTTTGTCCTTTATAACCAGAAAATCATGATTTGGCCTTGAAATAATACCAGGATTATCCTGTGGCCAGGACTACCAGCTGTGTACATAGCCTGTAGGCATCTGAAGCATGGTTCCCAAGCCTTGGATGCAGGCTGTACTCTGCAGCATCAGGGTATTCCATGTCCAGAGTGTTGGAGGAAAGGCAGGCAAAAGGTGGTCCAGAGGAAGGCACGAGAATGATCAGGGGACTGAAGCACATCCCGTATGAAGACAGGATGAGAAAGTTGGGGCTGCTCAGCCTGGAGAAGAGAGGGCTGTCTGGAGACCTCATAGCAGCTGTCCAATATCTGAAGGGGGCCTACAGGGATGCTGGGGAGGGACTCTTCATTAGCGACTGTACTGATAGGACAAGGGGTAATGGGTTCAAACTTAAACAGGGAAGTTTAGATTGGACCAGAGGAAGAAATTCTTTACTGTAGGGGTGGTGAGGCACTGGAATGGGTTGCCCAGGGAAGTTGTGAATGCTGGAGGTGTTCAAGGCCAGGTTGGACAGAGCCTTGGGTGGCATGGTTTACTGGGAGGTTTCCCTGCCCATGGCAGGGTGTTGGAACCAGATGATCTTATGGTCCTTTCCACCCTTAACTATTCTATGATTCTATAAATGGAGGCCAGTGCTGCCTCCCTGGGACCCATTCACAACCCACAAAGCTTCAAACCACAATAGAACAGCACCATTAATTGAGAAGCAGTATTGCTTCATACACCAGCTACTCTAGGAGCTATGCTCCTCTAACGTGTGTGCTGGGATATGCAGACATACAGTAAGTAATTCAAAGGAGCAGAACAAAATTCTGTCACAGAACAGCAGGCTATTAAAGGCTAATTTCTTTAGTGCCTTACATTGACTTAGAACTTTTCCTGTGCAGCAAAGCACATTTTTTTTCCAGAATCTCAGTCAGTACTCTGTTAGACACAAATTATTTTTGCTTACTTGCATACACCCAGAATACTTATTTTACCATCCACTTTCCTCTGACCTGCTTCTAAGCTTCTAATTGACCTCAGGGTCAAGAGCTTCATCCCTACCTTGGTTCTTCCAACAGCTGCAAAATAGCAAGAAACAGAGCAAATAGGCAATCACTCGTGCCACACATCCTGCAATTGCTCACTCCCCACAACTTATATCAACATTGGTGCTGTACAGTAAGTTGGAACACATTAATACCCTGTAAAGCTGGGTATTAAGGAGATATTTAACCTGACTTGAATAAATCTTCTCCAAAAATCTCATTTTAGGGCATATGTTATTAAACACAGTAAATTTTATATAAAATCATTGTGCAAGATTAAAGTAAAATAATATGTGAAGACAAAAGCAACCTACATGTTTGCTGACCTAACCAAATCTTTCTTAAAAGCTAACTTTGCCAATGGAGATGCCCTGCTGGCAAAGCCTCTTGAGTTTAATGACACATTGCCAATCCATTTAACGCCAAAGCTGAACCATCTCTAAACAGGTGTTGAAATGTAATCATGGATTAAATGAAAACCTGAGGAAAAAATTAAACACCTCTGGGTCACTAGTTTGAATCTATTCCAGGCTACTAAATCAGCTACAGTAATTACCATCTGGTAGCCTACATAAAAATAAATCATTGGCCTTTTTGTTTTAATTCACTTCACACTACACAAAGGTCTCCTCCATAAGCAAAAGTTTCACTTGTAATTGAAAGCTGTGTTGATAATTTCACTAGGTTATACTCGGTACTACTATGTACTGAGCTTGAACTGCCTTCTCGTTATTGGCAAGCCACCAGAAGATCTTCCAGAAATTACTGAACTAATACAAAAATATATCATAGTGTTGACTAGTATTAATTTTAAGTTGGTGTAAAAATACAGACATTCATTGCTAACCTTCACTCCATCAAGGTGGAGGAAAAGTAGTAGACAGAACATCAACAAACTCCTATCTTCAGTTTTCTGAAGGAAATACTTTGTGATGAATAATTAACATTTTTTTAAAAAGACTTTGCTTAAGTCTAATGGCTGCACACCCAAAGAAAAAACTTCTCATAAGCTGTTTTGGGAATAAACTGCAATTTACATATGACTCTTCTACCACAAAATGAAAGTCCACTTAAAACAACTGTGTCCTCTGTACTACAGTCACCATTTGAACTTCAATTCTTGCACACTATATTTGGCTGGTTGACTTTTGGTAAAAAAAATTGTCAGTTCCAGTAAGCATTATAATTAACATTGGGTGGCTCTTTTCTTCTTCTTCTATGTATTTTCTTAAATATATAGACTTTTTCCTGGCCAGTCTCATGAAAGAGGAAACTATAAATGACCTTAGAAACAATTTGCATTCTTTCCTTATCTTTTTTCTCGAGCCTACATTATAAGAATTAAACTTGATAGTAGTCAATGTAATTTACACTCCACTGAATGTTTCTTTCACACCAGAGATATTTGATTTATGACACACTTTATGTATTCTTTTCCCTTTGCTTTTTAAAACAAGCTTAAAGATGTTGTTTTCACCCCCAAATTTAACTGAACTAAATGTGTGGATATAAAAACCTATGTAAGCTCTCTCACAATACAATTGTCAACAGTTTAAAAAAAAAAAACAAAAAAACAAGCCAATCATTTTTTAGTTGCTCTCATCCTCCTCTCACACATTTTTCTTCCAGTTTCTTGACATAAAATGTAGACTACGATAAAATGGCATAGGCCATCAGAAGGGCATGCAAACAAAGCATTTTTCTTCAGTAAAGGCCCACCTTAATTATTTTAAGTGCCTCCTTCTGAAATCTGACATTTAGAAGAAGGAAGGGAAGTAGGAGAAAGACATTCAACTGGATAAATGAGAACAGGGCATAGGCAGAAGCTCAGCAACCTGAATCCTCAGAGAGAGCTGTTGTAAGTAGAATATTTACATTAACTAACGGGGGGAAGGGGAGAGATGGATGATAAGTATAAGGAATCAATACAAAAACTGACAAAAAGTTTAAATTGATCTCTCTTTGTGTTTTTTGTTTTGTTGAGGGTTTGGACTGTTTCTTTGGCTTGGTTTAGGTGTTGTTTTTTTTTTTGTTTGTTTGTTTCTTTTTTTAAATAAGGTTTCCTTTGAGGAAGAACTTGTGTACACAGGCAAGTGGGTTTGTTTCCTTAATCTGGAAAGTAGTTCAGCAATTTCATTGTCAGGGTCTTGAAAAACTCAGTGGCACAAGCAACAATTCACTAAAAGTATTGCTAACTCTTACTCTTTCCTGCCCCAAATAGGGTTCATTTAAATATGGATGCATTTTTAGAAGTTAATCTACAGTTGGCGGAATTACTTACAGATAAATGACAGCCAACTTTAAAAATAATTGGTTTGCTCTTATGTGACTGAAGAAATCATAGAATCATAAAATAGTTAGGGTTGGAAAGGACCTTAAGATCATCTAGTTCCAGCCCCCCAGCCAAGGGCAGGGAAACCTCACACTAAACCATGCCACCCAAGGCTCTGTCCAACCTGGCCTCGAACACCTCCAGCAATGGAGCATTCACAACTTCCCTGAGAAACCCATTCCAGTGCCTCATCACCCTCACAGTAAAGAATCTCTTCCTTATATCCAATCTAAACTTCCTCTGTTTAAGTTTGAACCCGTTATCCCTTGTCCTATCAGTACAGTCCCTAAAGAAGAGTCCCTCCCCAGCATCCCTACAGGTCCCCTTCAGATATTGGAAGGCCGCTAGTCAACCACTGTAACACCTTGTTAAATAATTTGCATGTGTAACTAGCACAAATAACACTACAGAGTATCAGCATGAGTCTTATCTCCTGGATAAGATGCCTTAGTGATTCTATTTATACTAAAAGCATGAAACATTGAAATCTCAAGACTATGTTAGCGTATTACTGAAGAAAAAAGCACTTAGTTCAAAACAGGACCTCTGTACCATGTTAAAATCATGTAAGAACAGCCACTTTTTTTGCTATTACCTTGGTAATTCAGTTAAGGCAGAACTTGCTAAAACCTTAAATACAACTTAAAAGGAACCCAGAGGTGTCCCTGTCCAGCTAGCTACAGTACCTACTGTCTGCAGTGCCATTTCAGAAAAGTCACTAGCATCAGGTCACTGCTGCTCTTATACTCCTCAAATGAGGTAATACTTTATGTATTGTTAGCTATAGTTATCTTAAGACTTGAATATTCTTAATATTGAAAAATATTTGTATTTTATTGAATTTTTACTTATGTAATTGGCAGGTCACCTTAAACAGCAACAAAACAAACCCTGGAGTTAATTCATGCATGGGGCAATTTACTCTAGAACCTCATTTCTTTACATCCTCCTTGCTCCACGGCTGTTCTATCCTCAATTCCTCTACATAATGCTTCCCCTGCCACCAAATCCCTGCTTGTTCATTTCAAATTTTCCATGAGTTTAGATAGGGTTTTTGTTTTTTTTTTTTTTCACTACTATTAATTTAATGGATTTAAGATCCACAACAAGAGATATTGGCTCGGTGTCTACAAAGCGCAAAACCACTTTTGCTGTGTTCATCTCTTCTGCCTATTCTGGCTGAGACAGGAACTGATTTTTAACAAGCAAATCTGAAACCTGTTAAACTGACTTCTTAACAGACTATTTTAAAATAAAAAGTGAGAAAACTTTGATTGAAAGAAATATTTTGAATATTTTGCAATTAAGACAAAAAAGTTAGATAATTATGAAATTTCCAAAAATGCAGCAACAGCAGCTGCTGAACTAAATTCATTTCCATTTGACTCACCAAGATGAGGGATGAACATCAAAGCTTAATTTGGATGCAAGAGTTGAATTAATTAATCATCATCATTTTTGCTTTAAAAACTTGCAAAAATGAAAGGTTTCTTTAATAAAATAACCACACTGTTCTGGTGAAATTTTTAAATGAGGAAGATACCAACTTTTGCATCTCTTCGCAGGAAAAGGTAAAGGCTGTGGTGCTGAAAGACCAGACTTTATAATTTTTATAAGCCTTTTGGTAACATATGAGGAATTATGAATTATGTGCTTTTTCCAGCTCAAACACAAAAAGAAATTGAACACTGATGTTATTTCTACTTCAAAATTAATAGTCAGTGTTCCTGTAAAAAAAGGTAAAATCTACCTTGCACTCCCTGATCCATATTCATTAGTGAGAAGGGTACTAAAACCAAATGGATATATTCAAGGGAAACAAAAAGAAAGACCATATCGTATTAAAAAAGTTATTCTGATAACAGATCTGACAACACATACAGGCTGAATATCAACTAACTTTTACAGTTTAGATTATTAAATCAAAACCATGCAATCGCGGGCAAATCTGCCACATTTACTTTTAAGTTAAAACTATACCTTTGTTATACCTTTAAGTAGCATTTTCAGGTATTGATTTACATCCTTAACCAGTGACTTAAAAAAAATCCTCAATCAGAAGAAGTAATTTCACTGTTCTCCCAAATTTAAGTGACATTAATATTTGCTGCGAAAGCACAGCATTTGCTTATTTGAGATAAAAATATTTTCGTTAACAGATTGCTCACTAGTAATACCAATGTCTTTTTACATGTACATATATCACCCCTCTCCATAATATATTCTTATAATTTTGCCTAACAGGAACTACTGCTGAATTCTCTAGCACATTAAGATTCATGTACATTTTGAATATATTCATATTTTGATGAACTTATGATAATATATCTGCATCCAAAGAGTAACTTTTATACATACACACACACACATGGTATGTGCTCGAGTAAAAAAATTTGTAAGAACAAGTGCTATGCATCTGATTACCCGTAATAACACCATCGAGAAAAATAAAGTAATATAACTTAAAATCATTACTATTACCTGGAACAGCTGAGGTAAAGCTTTCACAGTGAGACAGAACCATATTCCCAGCTTGCATGGAAGTAAGTCATGCCACTGCGGTTTGTCCTGTATTCTGCAGTTAAATAAAATTATAAGTTTTTCACTACTACCACACAATCATGAAGTCAGAACTTTACCATATCCTTCAAGATGATTAGCACTTGTCAACTCCTATAAAAGCAGGCAACTACATAATATTAAAAATACATTTTGAATACTCAATTAAAAATACATAACAGCTCACTTCTAATCATTGCTGTACTTTAATCTCTTAAAAAGGGCTTTTCAACAAGATAAATTCCTAAGCCGCATAATCACTTCAGTTGGAAAAAAAAAAAAAAAAAAATTGAACAAACCAAACCAAACAAATCCCTGGAAAAACCTCAAACCTCAACCAAGTGTTCACAAGTGCTGACAACCAGATATGAAGACTGTAGCATAAACAAAACAATACATAAAAATTAATGTCATTTGCAGTTCACTGGAGCATTACTCACTGATGTCATCAGGAAAGACAACGGGCAGAATGGTCTCTGATCTCCATCCTGCATTGATCCAGTTCATGCCCCTGCTGGGTGAACTATTTAAACCCTTTATTTCTTTCTATGAATCAATAGAAGAAATGGTGGTATCTTTTGGAGTGTCCTGAAAGTCACTATTTGCCTACGCGTTTCTTAACAAACAATGGTGTCAGAAGCCTTTACCAACACGCCTGGTTTTAAGTTAATCAGATAAAAAGCAATAAATCAGACAAGCATTAATACCTCATAAAAAAATCCTTGCTTGGTATGGTAAACAATAAATTGAAAATGGTTAATTGTAATAAAAGAAGAAAAAAATCTTGAGATGGAAAAAGTTGCAAAATCTTCTAAAATCAACTTGTAGAAATAATGCACCCTTCTATAAGCCACATATCTTTAATTCAGCCTTAATCTTCCAGTTACTGTTGATCTGCTGAATAAACACCACACATGTATTCCCAAATCAAAAGCTGAAAACGTATCTACACTGGCATGCTTTATATCAGCAATTGCTGTTACTATAAATACGGTTGTTTTTCTCAAAGTATTTCAGAGATGCAAGGAGAACATGACAGAACTAAAACAGACGCTGATAAAATGATTTAAAATGCAGAAAACAAAAGAGTTCCTTCCCACCTTTCATTTTTGTCTAGAGCAGCAAGTTTGCCTTCATCTGTACCCCTGCCGCCTGTTTTTTTCTTCTTCTCCCTCTTTTTTCTGCTAAGCAGTTCATCCTTAATGTAGAAAGAACTACGGTTACAGGTTATCATTAGCATGTAAACCACAAATGTTACTGGGACTCTTCTGTGAAGGGTAAACAGTAGAGTAGCATTTATGCAAATGTATTGAGGGGTCCTACATGATTAAGTAAAATGATCTATCTTAACAATAACTGTTGCCATGGTATCCAGTCTTAAAACGCACATGAAGTCCAGTTCTGTCACTCATGTGTATCTCCACAGCAATCAAAGTTTTCTAAGAGGAGAAAGCATTCAACTTGCCTCCTTTCTCATTCATCAACTTCAATAATGCAGTGGAAAATAAAAAGTAAATAGATGCTAATGTATGAATATATTTCAAGTTATGCTTAGGTTTTTTTCTAGTCGAAGAGCAATAGATCTCTATATGACAAAAAAAATTAGAAAAAAAAAATCAAAAAATGATGTGGTTTATACTGCTTACCAATGCCTATCCCATTAACAAAAAACCCAAAGCAAAAAAGCATTTAGCTAAGAACAAAGGCAAAGCAAGTATGACTTTTAAATGAATGAAAACCGATTATTTTTAAACATCTTTTAGGAAAACCACAGACATGATTACAGTAACATATGATTCTATGTCAACAGATGATAAAAGAGTTTTTATTCCTCTTCTTTCTTCCAATTAAACAAAGACCTATCTCTTGTTAGTAATTACCAACTGTAGAAAAATTAAGCAGTTTTTACATTACTATTTCTGTGTAACTCATTCTATAGTTAGCACCACCTTAAATATAATCCTTTTAAAATATGAAAAATCCAAATTCAAAACAGAGGAAGTAGAAGAGATTCTGCAGGAAATTCAATACTAATAATTGAAGCAAGTTTGATTTATTACCAATACTTACCAGCTGTTTTTCCAGGTAGATTGACCAAACCACAGCATAATGACCCACTGTGAGTATAATGAACAAGAGTAATGCCAGCTCAGCATTGCTCATTTTTCTCACCCGCCTGTAGTAGAATACAGGCTGTCGCCAATCTGGTAGTCCATTGATCAGAATATCATCATACCTACAGTAGCAAATATAACAGGCTTTCATGGAGAGCTAAAAATTAAATAAGCCAAACCATCCAATTATAAAACAAAACAAATTATAATCCACAGACAGCTTGAATAATATACACACAAAAGATCTTTTGGGGTTTGTTGCATTTTGGTTTTTGGTTAGTTTTTGTTTGGGGGCTGGTTTTAGAGCAATGCCTTGTTTTGTCAGCTGCTAGGCTTGCATCTGGAAACAAACAGAATCCAGAACCAAATGCTGGGGAAACATATCTAGTCTTTTGCAATTAAAACAAATAAATACAGTGATTTGACTGCTCCTGCAACACCCACTCACTCTCCAGTTCATTCACTTCTGAAATAACAGACTCCTAGAAATGTAGCTGTGTTCTACCTGCCTAGTAATCAGTGGGCAGGTCCCCATGATAGAAGTAAATAACAAACCACACACTACTAAATAGGTAGCAAAGAACAAAAGTCAAACACTAGGGAAACACGTTTTTCTTTTACAAATTAAAAGCACAAGTGTTGGGGGAGGGGAGAGATATTTCTGCTTTCGTTTTGTCCTTTAGTAGCACAATATCCATGAGGTAAAAATGCTGCCAGACTTACCATCAATTCTGTGTCAGATACAAATTTTAAGGCTTGATTTTGATGTTAGAAAACAAAGTTCACCACAGCAAGATGATTTTGATTTTCTATTTGAAAAGCTGTCGCCAAAAATCAACCTATTTTAAAACTGTTTAATTTTACTAACACCACTGACTGTACAGAAACCATTTTCTAACAATTTGTCTGTTTTTCTTCACACAGATGTCTTGAAATATCCTAGTATGTCTGGGGTCTTTTATTTACAGTATGTTACCATCGATTCAAAAAAAAAAACAAGCCACAGACATGCAAAACAGATTTTTCTATTTGTTAACTTCGAAGAGTAAAGTTTCAAACAAAAATTTCTACAGTAAACTCAAAAACCTGTATGCTCAAGATGCACAACCTGTTAATCTTAAATTGAACACAACTCATTACATATTCTAATCACACCATTTCCAGAATTAAATCTGCACTGAAAGGCCTAATTTGGTGCAACACATTGACCAAAATATTTTAATTAAAAATATTCTGAGTTAGTCGCAGGCCTAATTACAGGAATAGAAATAGAGCCTATATTGTCATGCAGGTCAGTAGAACTCAGTAGTAGGTTTTTCTCAAGTAAATTGACCAATCCAGGAATAATAGCGCAGCTGCTAAACTGCCAGTCTTGACATGTAAATCAATTTAAATGCAACAACTGCACTAGCTACTTTGATAGTTATTAAATTGATACCTTGGAGAGGTACTAAAAAAATTCTCCACAAGTAAATTCATTTTTTTTTTAAGCAGAAAAGAGGCAATGCTTTTCAATTAAAAAAAAATATACTTTAATTCAGCATATCTAGAAACACTGACTTCTGGTAAAACATTTGTTCAAGCTGGCACCATTATTTTTATGCAGAAGATTTAACCATGCAGGATTCTTCAGTGCCCTGAATGCTACCAGCAGTAAAATTCATATTACAAAACTATCTTCCATGCAAATTATAAGGCTAATAAGATTAATAAGATTGTAAAATTTGAAGTAACCTTTTTCTTTTCCAGTAAGTCAAAACAAATTAACTACAGATGCCTTAACATAAAATCTGGTCAGAAAAAGGGCTTAGTACATTACTTCAGAACTAAAACTTCTACATAACTTTTTGTTCAAGAATTAAGTTGAAGTTTTAGCATTTTAGAATAATGCATTCCCTAAACATTGTTAGAATACATTAAAATATTTTAGAAAACATTTTTAAAATACTTTAGGCTGATTGATTTCACAACAGATGATCTTCCTTTGAAAGCTTCAGAGAAATATATGTAAAATCATAAAATTTTTAATACTCCTAATGAGTTTATTAAGCACTTACCTTTCTTATAATACTAAGGCTTGCTAATTTATGTACTGAAAATGTGGCTACTGATTAAATAAGGTCCAATACAACAACATGTAAAGCAGTATTGCAAACTGACGTTTGACAGCCATGTTCTACTATAAATTATCTAATAAAAAAAAAATAAATTAAGACAGCAGAGTCTCTTGCATTAAACACTTTAAACAGCACTCGGTATTTACTAGGCTACCTCGGCTGTTCTGAACAACAGTCTCCAAGGATTAAGTCTCAGAATCAATGCTCTATTGATTTTACTATCAATGAGCATTATGGCTCACACGACTGGCCATTTTAAGGGAAGATAGCTTCTATTATAACCCACTTTTTAGAATATATACTGTTAAAACATAAATCACTGCTTTCAATAGTAATTAAGCTCTGTATTTGAAAAATAAAGATATCAGTGATTTTCAGGTTTTCAACTGGAAAATGATCCTACTGAAACTCAGAAGCTTCCCATAATTTTGATTTCCAAATTTAGGACATGGTCTAATTAAAAGCAAGTTTCTCATTAAAAAGTTTCTTTATAGAAACCTATATTAACTAAGGAAGATAGTTAATCCATGTGCATTAAGAACTACATTCAAGATTTAATTACAAGGCATTCTCGCGGCAACATGTATTAACTGTTACTTTATTTAAGGGGGAAAAAAAAAATCAAGCTGAAAAGGAAAAAAAATAAACATCTGCAGTACTTTTTCCTTGGACATATGTATAGAGAATGTAACAAATCTGACATATGAGTATGTCTGCCAGTTGTCTGAAATGTAGCAGTTAGCAAGCTTTAAGAACCCTAAAGCACCGATACAGGAACAAAAAGACAAAAAAAGCCTCTTTTATAATTTAAGTTGAATTTATTTATTTTTTTAGAACTGAGTACTCTACAAGAGACTTGTTAGGCTTGTACTTGTGAGTAGCCAACTGCAGTATTGTTAAAATTTCATTCTTCTGTAAAGTTGCATTAAATAGTTTTTGGAGGTCTTTGTAGAATCAATTACACTGCAAGAAAATCTCCATTAACTGTAGTAGCTAATTAAAATATCATCTATTTTAATATAATTATAATTTACTCTTCACTCCGTGTCATATTTCAAATAATTTAGAGATCTGATATAGTTTATATCCTGTAACCTTGAATTAATGAGATCTATTCTGAACTATGGGAAGACTGCACTGGTGGTTTTTTATTTTGGGGCCTTTTTTCCTCAAGATGTCAAAGACATCCAGTGTAACATCAGCCAGAATAGTTTATACCTATGAATACAGACATTTAATTACAATAAGAGCTAAGATAAACACCTTTCTTACTCTAAATAAGTATATCTTGATTCCTTTGCAAATGCTTCCTGTAATCAAGCCCACATTGTTACAGAGAATAGGCCTGGTAACTTATAAAAGCTCCTTGAAATGGTAACAAACAATGAAATTAAAATGTAAGATTTTTGACTAATTGCAATTAACAGAAGTGTGCAAAACTATCTCCTTTTTCACAAATTAAAAATAATCAAAGGCTAATGAAATTTATCATTGTCAAGTTGATTTACCAATAAATGCCCTGAAGTAAAATGTATTTCAGGAAACGCACCTCTCTCCATTCCCCAGAGATAAACTTTTATGTAGAATTTTACACTCTGCAATGTGCATACGAAACATAAAACAATGTGTTCTGCCACGTGTATGTTTAACTTAACCTTAAACACTTTAGATTAAATAATGCTGCATGCATGTTTAAAGTTAGAATATTATAATGCTTTGGTTATGCTTTGGTTATGTATAAGTCAGTGGGGAAGATAAAATTACTAACAGGATAATACTACTATATTCTGTAGTTATATTACTAACATTAGTATATTTCACAAGCAACTATGTAACTTTCTCGAAAGAGCAAACCGCATTGTAATTTTAAATCTCTGTATTATAATTGTCAGTAGAGGAATTGTGATGTTTTAAGAAAAGCTTCTGTCACCAGATAAAGTAAAAATTTAACGATAAATATGAAAATACAAAGAGTTTAGAAAAATAATCATATAGGTGGCCAACAGTTCTGGCTTTTTAAAATGCTGTTTCTTTATACACACACAGAGTTAACACCTCTGCCATTCACCAAGACAGGGAGAAAAGGTCTAATTAGACACAGTTATATTGTTTCAAACTGAGCTCATCATTCACCTTATTCCTGCCTTCGTAGGTTCCACTCTGTATGCACATCAGCACCAATGCCAGACTACATCACCGTGGATATGAGCAGTAAGAGGCAGGTAAAGATGATTTCACTGTTCAGAACCTGCAGCTCACTCTTCTCAAGGTGGTGTAATCCCGTGCCCCAACCCATTTAGGTGTCCAGTTGTGAAGGGATTCCCAGCTATAATGCCAAAATTCCTCACTGACTAATTTGTAAGAAATAGAACTTACTTCCCCCTCTCATCCCATCAGGTCTTTGAGTTATTCCAGATATAAAAACTACCACACTGTGCGGGTTGGGGGGATCCTGGCAGAAAGCTTGGTTACTGCAGATCCAAATAAGTGCTTCCAAAATTAGGATGAAATAGAGCTGATAAGCTCTGAGAGACAAAGGGCACCGTGTAGTTTCTCCCCAGTACATGAGCGCGACAGTAACCTTTGAGCCTCTTTTTACTACATCACCTCACACAATGCGTAGGCAAGTACTAGCATCTAAAAGTAGGAAGATCGCAAAAAAGGCAGTAAAATTCTTCCTTTTCTTCTGCCAAGAAACCCACGAGTTACGTTATAACACAAGCAATATTACAGAGGGAACAGCTCCTAGCACACTTACTTAAGACTTGTTTTAAAGACACGCTACAACAATGCCTTACAGGGTACAGGGCAGACCACCCTTCATTTACAAGCTCAACTGAGAGTTTATCGTTAAGAATATTGATTGTGTAAATATATTTGACCACTAAAGGTCTTCTCAAAGCAGTAACACCATACAGCTATGCTACTGTACATGTTACTTCTAAACTCTGCATATTATTTCCAGAAAATTCTCTGAAGGTAAACTGTTTAATCAACTATAGAGGCAATATCAACTATGCATCCACACTGCACAAGATAAGACACTACGTACAAAACAAGTTACTGACAGTGAACTCAAGCTAAGCAAGAACAATCTACTACTGCTTTTACTTCTCATTTGTAATCACTATGCTGCACTAATTAACAAGATTCTTGTAAACAAGTTGGGTTAAGTCATTCATATTCGCAATGCATGCAAGGCTTAAAAGCCTAAGTTTCACAAGCTACTGCATCACAGTTACATGCAAAAAGCTGCTATTACAGCTGCAAGGAAATTCCTACAGATTCCAAGCTGGAACTAAGTTCCAGAAAGGCAATATCGGAAAGCAGATGTAAACAATGTTATAAACAAAAAGGTGGGAAAACTTGGGGGATAACTCACTTTTCAAGTGGTCTGAAACCACTTAGACTAACATTAAAAAAAAAAAAAAACAACAAACCATCCCTTGAGTAGAACTTCACAATGAAATTCTCTTGAGAGGTGAAGAAAAACCCCAACAACCCCACCAAATTTCCAAAAGTACTTCTATTAAGTACATTTTCATGACACTTCAAGAGAGGATTATCAAAAAGTAGATAATCTGTACTATAAAACCTGGACTCCTGCCAAGACATCTACAAAGCCAATAACCCTTCAAGAAATGTCTCCTGAAGCCCTGTTTAAATACTTGTAAGCCAAAAGGTGATTTATTATAACTCCAACCCAAAAGCAAAACTCTTTCAAGTGTCCCAGATAATCATTAAATGCTCATCAGCTCAAAAGAATAGAAAAACATAATTAAAATGATTTTCCAAAAAGCAGCTCAGCCCCAGGTTTTCAGTTCCTAATTCTATTCCCTCCAGGTGCTGCTGCTGGACATAGCCCTGAAGCAGCAAGGACTATTATTACTTTTTAAAAACTTATGCTATTTATACCAAAGTTTACAGTATTATAAATAATACATCCGAAACAAAAAACAATTAACTAAGCAACAGAAAAAAATGTTGAAGATGCACACTGAAAATAATCCTTAAATATCAAGCAACAAACTTCAAGATATAAATCCTGTTAATATGAGATACGACTGTCAGCTGAATCAGTGGCCTGTATTTTCAACCATTTTGTTGTTTCAATAAAATAAGCAATGAGAATTAACACAACCCAACAAAAAGTGACATAATTACGCGTTAAAAAAATGCTCCAAATAACAGCAAGCTTTTGAAGTTCTTTCAGATACGTTTTAAAGGAGTATAACCAGTATATAGCACAAAAATAAACAGCTTCCACTTGAACCCACATACAATCTTTAATTAAACCTAAAAATTGCAAATGGTACAAAAAAAAAAAATCATCTGAAGAGTTACAATTAAGTCAAAGAGGACTTAAATATATCACTGGCACAAATACGTAATTTAAGAAACCGCGCAAGTTAACTCACCTCTGCCTCCTTTCTTCATCCTTTAAAACCTCATAGATGGCCACCAACTAAAGCAAAACCAGAAAAGGAAGGGGGGGGGGGGGGAGGGGACCCACACGAAAGAGTTTACAAACTTTGAATAGTAGTATTATATTTTATGTTTGCCAGCTAATGACCTTTGCTAGTTTTCACATTCCCCTGCAACACTGAGAAGCAACTCAATATGCAAAAGTAACAATGACATTTATACACAAAATATCATCAGATACACAAACAAGCAACTCCTACACAAGTCTTGTTTTTTTCCCCTCCTTGCATCTATCAAACTGAGTCTTGCATGGGTTACACCTTAAAAATAAAAGGTGTAATTTGTTTCATCCTAAAGATGTTACTGAAATTAAGTAGCCTCTATTTAGTCATCAGAAGTATATTTCTAAAGGCAGAGCTAATTACAAGACTCTCGTGATTTCACTCTGTAAAGATTCAAAAGGCACATATTCAAAAACTAAAATGAATGTTTTCATTAATTATGCCCACATATGGCTTGCATTGAGAACTGATCTGACTTTTTCCCTGCTGCTTTTGAAAAAGCTATTTAGAAACAGCCTTACATAAAGTACAAAACATATTACCCTCCTAAGAGTACAAGTCTAAGTGTTATGTTCAAATTAATGTTAATAACAGGTAAATACTAATTTAGGAGTTATTCAACAAGTTATTTCTGAAAAAGTATACTTGTTTTTAATCAATACATCCGGAAAAATGAAATTCAATGTTCTGCTTAAGTCATTTCAAAGGTGTACCATTGTTCTTACTGAAACACACCATCATAAAGAATTCTGTTTTCCCTAAAAATTTTATTGTCACACATTGCACTTACTTGCCTAAACTGTATCTCTGCGTTTTCATCTTTATTCTTGTCTGGGTGTAAAACTAGTGAAAGCTTTCGATATGCTTTCCGAATGTCTGCAGACGAAGCATCCTGAAAAAGTAAAAGAAAGCAAACGGTCAGAAACTAATTCTCAGAATTTGTTAAGATGTGAAGACAGCCAACCAAGAGCAGGAACTAAGGCAATGCAATTTGAGACATCTAACAACCAGCCACGCAACTAGCCTAGCCTAAACGAGTGAATGAAACAGTTATTCAGTCCAATTCATCTTTCAACTTAACTTCCTTCATTACCATACATCCATTACAGTGATATTTGCCAAAACTTCCAAGCACTTTCTTGCTTAAACACTAACCCAGGCACCTTCTACACCACTTGAAAGTTCAAATAAAACTTGAAAATTATTGCATCTGCATATCTTCAAGACAGACATCATTTCAGGAAATTATCATGCTCAATTTCCCAAACTCAGGACTTGCTCAGAACTCTTGCCTTATTAATATTTACATGTAATTCACCAGTAATAGGACTTCGATTCAACTTGAGCTTCACTGTGTCTAAAGAGTTGTATTTTTCTAAAGCAGCTTCAAATTACAGTCTTGAAGCTATACTGTAGCACCGACATCAATCTTTATCATAATCATTGTAAGAATTGCACACATTTGGAGAGGAGAAAAGAAAAAACTCAGGACGTAAAAATGCATGAGTGAGGCACCAACTCAGCTGCACAATGCACAGATTTCTGAATTAATGACCGCTGTTTAGTACACATTATAAAAATACCCAGAAATGGAAGATTTCAAGAGTTATATTACATAGTATATAGGTGTTAAACTCAGCAGAAGAGATACAAAGCATCATATTTAAACAGAACTACTAGCATCCTATTACTAACATCTCCAAGGCAACATTTTAGAAAACAAATGTTTATCTGACGATTGTTATTTCTTGACTTCGTATATATTGTTCCCCAGTATATTTTCTCTCTCAAAATTACAGTGTCAATAGGGATTAAAAAACACCAAAACCCAGATCTGAATTAGCTGTGAGAGGAACAGAGCTGAAATAAGATAATAATTAATGCAATACTATAATTAGTCTGTCAGTCTTTTTATTACAAATCATTATTTTCATTTTAAAGTTTTCAGTTTTATAACATGAGGCTATTATAATGCTGTATACAAGTTTGGGTCAGGAGTGAATATTAAAGAAAGACTGGAGGAGGGGAAGAAGAAAAGGATAAAGTAGGGAGGGAAAAAAAAAAAAGGCAAGCAGAATTTGAGAAAATTCAGCTTTGAGATGATATTTTAAGAAAGCTGATATTAGCCCCTAATACAAGACCAAGTTTTCCCTGGTCTCTTTTCCACCAAAGGAAGATGCTGCTTTTATTATTCACAGGAAGATCTCTCCTGAAAAGGCTACATATGTATTTTTCATTTTTAAATTTTCCAACAGCTACTTCTAAGGCCTGGGACACCAAAGCAAAATTCCCCTGGTGAAGCACCAGTTAGCTTCCAGCTTCATCGCTGCTAGTGAGCTGCTTCATACTACCACTGTTTTATATGTTTATTTTTAACTCTTGGTGAAGGGGAAGGAAGAGACAGTGACTAAGTATCTATTCAAAGCACAAAGAAACATTAAATTCTTGAGATGCAAACTTAATAGAATTAGATTAATTAAATGAGAAAATGCAAAGCAAATAAATTTTCTTAAGTTAGAGATTGAGACCATCATAACCTCAAGAAACGTGTATAAACGTACAACTTCCAGACTGTGTATACAGGGGAAAACACATCTTATTCCTTCTCTACCAGACATTTAGATGTGCTTGGTATTATTTATGGAGCAGTCACAGTGAACAGTTAAAAATCTGATAAAAGCACATTAAAAGGTTGTCCCACAGCATTCTTCCAACTACTTCAAACAAGTTAACAAAATTATGGTGTTTTCAGTTGTATCCAAACAATTTAAACTTCAATTTTATTTGGGAGCAGCATAATTATTTGTGCAAAAGATCAGGACAAAAGGTAGTTTATCTGTTTCATACTTAAGCAAAGCAAGAGATCCCAATTCAACTCTGAAAGAATAAAGTTGCTTAAATATTTATGTTGCTTCACCTTAAGAAGATGAAACAAAAACTTATGAATTTATAAAAACAGACTGTTCCTCTTACTTACCAGGAATAATTTAGAGACACTTTTGTTTCCCTCATCTACCAACCCACTCAGCCACTTCATAAACAATGTGGGCTTGTCTTCAAAACTAAGTATTTCAGCACTACTACTGCAAATAAAAATCAGGAAACAGTTTACTGGACATGTTTTTAGCTAAACCATGAAAGTGATCTTTATGAACATATCAGCTAATTGTAATTAAATCCTAGAAGGTTGAAAAGGTGATAATACTGACAAAAAATTAAATATGGGATGTTGTTGTGATTGATTTAATTACAACTGGTCTACATAAATTTCTGCAGCAACACTAATTCTGCCTGCTAACCAATTTCTCCACAATGCTGTCAAACACAACACAGGAAAATGTTGTATGTTCCAAACATTTTGCTAATTAATGCTACCTACAGGTAATGTTAGGCATCTTCAGGCAAGGTTCCAGATCCTCTGGGGGTTGCCCTGAACAAAAGTGGTTCGGTTTTGAGAAAAGCCTCTCATCACTTGAGAACTTCCTATCAGTGTATGACCCTACATAAGCTACAAAGAACAATTATTTTCAAACTAATGAAGAAACACCTACTGTACTTAAGTCAGCTGCTCTAAGAGAATTTCAATTATAGCTAACTGACTTTGTTAGCAACCTTCAGGAACACTGCCATAAAAGGCTGAACAACAAAACACTTGAGTTAAGTCTGTGTTTTCTGCAGACTGAAATATTATTTCATATATTAGGGCAGAAGCCCAAAGATTTGAGAGGGAAAGCCATGACCACATTAAGGTTTTCTGTGTTTTAAAGAAAAAGCTCAGAAGACATGTTGGATGGCTTTGTTTGCACAAGTCTTGATCTCGGTTACATATAAGGAGGGAAAAATAAAATCTGTATAGGCATATCAGTTAACAGCAGAAGCAGCAGGTAATCTTACAGACAGCTAGTGCATTAAATGGTTTCTCCAACACTGTGCTTCAGGTTGGAAAATTTTACCACCAATTAAGGCAAATGAGCCTGTCACACTGTCTCCCTCATGTGGATACAAATATCAAAAGCACCACCTGCCTTGATAACTACCTCTTCGAAGCAATATTGTCCCATCTTGCTTCAAAGGTTGAACATCTCCTTGCACATCCATTTCCAGTCAACGGATCTTATAAGTTGAGAACTACTCTCACTGCAACAGCAGCGCATACTTCCACATGCAACATGCAAGTCCACTTTCACAAGACACTGCTGTTCAGGAGGAAAAAAGGAAATAATCCTACATGTATATTTTAAAACATGGAGCATAACACTTACATTAAAAGATAATGCCAAATGAATGCTCTAAGCTAAAATAAAACCTGCCAGCTGTCAGCTCCAAAGCTGGAAAAAATGCACATAGTAGACAGCTTAATGGAGGAAAAGGTGTTTTGTGCTAGATTTAGTTCTCAGAAATACCAAACTGCAAGACTACATTTAGATAGGCCACAGTCTGGTCTCTTATACATGCAAATATGCAAGTACTGATGAGGGAATTTCTTAATTGCTAACACTTTATTGAACAAGCAGAGTGTCCATGTGTCTAGTTACGTGACTCCTAGGTAGATTGTTAGAAGTTCATCCTTTTGCAGTTGCTTATAGTATAAGGGATTACGTGAACAAGTATTTTAGCACACAATTAAAATTACCATTTGAAGGAATCAACAGTATATCAAGACCTAAACACATTTCTTAAGGTCCTCTGTTAGAATATTTGTCTAAAGGGTAATATACATCAGATTCCCAGAGTGGGGAAGAGGAGGAAGCTTTCTTATCTCTATTTCTGTGTTAACTTTTGGCAACTTGTTCAATTCAGACAATGAAAACCACATTACCAAATTTTACTTTATATTCGGCATCATTTTCACATGCTCTAGTATTGCCAAGAAAAGTTCTATCATTAGACTACAAATATACAAGGAGAAACAAAGAATATTTTCACAACACATGTAAAAATAAATCACCTAACCAGGCATTTGTCCCATTTTTAAAATTCATTTCTTGCTGAAAATGTACGAAGATTCAAATCTGGTCCCCTTCTCTGTCTATACAAATTCAGACACACACCTATAGAATTCACTTCCACCTTTACAACAACAGAACTGGTGTATTACAGTACAAGCATGTTACTCCACTACCTTCTATCCCTAACATAACTATGATAACTAATGAAGAAAAAAAAAAAAAAAAAAAAAAGGAAAAAAAAGGGGCGAAAAAAAAGCCTCATTGTGGTCCCAAGACAATTCCTGGTGAACACATAACATATCAGCTATTGCCATAGGCAAACACTGATTAGGTCAAGGGGAAAAAATAATCAATGTCTACATAGTTTTCACTTACCAACATACACAATTCAAAACCCAAATTGTTCCCTTGAGTGCAATGCAGTTATACAAAAAGACTTAGTTACTTACAATTTAGCAACCACTTCTAACACAGTAAATGTGCTTGATTCATCCTGGGTTTTAAATATGCCTGCTGATGTCTTCAAATAGGTGGCATGTGTCTTTATTAGCAATATATCTTTATTAGCAATGGGAAGGCACGTGGTCCAGAGGACCACGCATGAAGATAGAAATCACATTTCTATTCATCTGCAGTTTGGCCAATCACTTGTTAATGGATGAAAATGGAATGACATCAGCATGTCTATTTCATTGCAGTGCTGGTGTATAACTGTACAGAATTTTCCCTAGCACGTGTTACTGAAGTTATACAAGCAACCAAAAGTGATAACTGCATAGAGCACGAGATGACTGTATTTCAAGTGTGACCCTCATACCTGTAAATAACAGCAGCACAAGCAGGCCTTCAGGAGGCCTTTTTCAGCCTTCCCAAATTATAAATCAAACTTATACAACTCTTGTGGGGTTTTTATTCAAGAGCAATTAAAAAGGAATATGCTTTCCTCAACAAAATATTCCATTCAGAATTTTTGTGTGAAATAAGGAGTATAAATCACTATTTTCCTTTTGGTAACCATCAGGTATACAAGTTAAAATAGAATAGTACAGAAAAAAAAATGCTCAAACTTTGTAAATTCACAATCATGTATTTTTTTCCATGATTTGAAGCTGCAGGATGCATAGGCTGCCCCACACAAAGTCACAAGACAAGCAGGAACAAATAACTAGACAGAAGCTACAGATGTCTATCAAATATTTTGTCAACATTGCCGCTTTATAGCTGGTTATTTTCTTGTGAAGTCCACAAAAAGCTAATATCCATAACCAAACAAACTTGATTGAAATACCATACCTATATTTGCTTCACATCCATGCACTGCAACCTGGTCCTAATTTAAGCTCCCATGACCAGGTTGGTTCCAAGAAGTACACCTGAGTTCGCCAAGTTTGCACTTGGAAAAATATGTATGAGGGACATCAGTCTTACAGAAAATTCGAGATATGGGAAGGACCTGCTAGTGATTCTCAAGAACATAACTCTAGCAAAGAAAAGCAAGTGTCTCCCAAAAGATCAAGCATTATCTCTGAACTTTCACAGTTAACAGATACCAGCTGAATTTTGGCTTACATTTCTTGTCACTCATCCTTTGTTTAATTCACCCTCTTTTATACAACTTCTTTTTAAGACACTCACCTTTTTCAAGAACGTAAATTCAATTAAATTCGCTGCTTCTCTACAGATAAATGCTCCAAGTATACCCAGGCAGAGGAGATATGCTCTGCTCCAAACCAAGCCATGTATCTCACAGCATTCCATTGATTTAAACAGAATAACAGCACAGCAGGGAAATACATAGGAACCAAAAAACAACGCTAAAAAGGCGTTTTAACGCTTTTTTATGTTGCTAAGTTTTAAAGCAATTCATGAAATGAAAATGAATACAAACCAGCACAATGTATTCCTGTGAGCTTCTGATAACTGGCACAATCCCTTCCCTGGCATGTTTGTTTCCAGGGGAGTGTGTCAAATGAAAGAAGGCTCTGTTTTCAGCCTGGCGTGCCAAATGAATGAAAATTCTGCTGCCTCATGCTTGAGAAACCAAAAAAAGTGATCTCCTCAGCACATGTGCTCAATTATACGGGCTCAGGTTTTCTTGATCAATTTGAACAACAGTTATTTACACATTTTTTTTTCCTCTGCTGAAACTACTTTAGCCTTTTACCTTTTTTACTTGGGTTTTCAGAAACTGATTACATAGGAAAAATTAGATCGCCCAAGAGAACCCTGTCATATATAACCAGAAGTTATGTTTTAACATAAGCTTTGTCTCCGAAACACACAATATGCATCAATTCTCAGCATTTTTAAAACTGTTCTTCAAATTCAAAACGGACAAAAGCTAACAACAACAGAGGACATTATTCAAGGCAACAATGGCGAATTTGAAATCTTCCTACTGTTACAGTTTATGTTCACTTAGGTTTTCATTCTAGTAGTTCAAAAGGAAGGAATGAGTCGGTATCCTTCATTTATTTCACATGTTTTTCCAGGAACACTGGGACACATATTTTGATTCAATTTTATAGATTACCTTTACTGGTTACATATTTATATAATATGCCTTATATAATTTTTATACTATAGATGGTTGTGCGTATTTCTATACGCCTGTGTGTATTCTCTTACAGGGTAAATAAAGCTGTTCCTAGGGAGTTCTCTTTAAAATCTATCATATCAGATTTCCGGTGTACAGCTCTCAGGTAAAAATACTCCCTACAGAATTCCTGAGCCTTCAACCTATTCACAGCAACTAAATTGCTACAAAGACAGACCACTACTTCTGCAGTCCAGCCTGGCAGGGAAAACGAAATGCGATCATAGAATCATAGAATGGCTAGGGCTGGAAGGGTCCTTAAAGATCATGTAGTTCCACCCCCCCTGCCATGGACAGCGACGCCTCACACTAGACCATGCTGCGCAAGGCTCTGTCCAATCTGGTCCTGAACACTTCCAGGGATGGGGCAATCACAGCTTCTCTGAGCAACCCATTCCAGTGCTTCACCACCCTCATAGTGAAGAATTCTTTTCCCAATGTCTAATCTGCAGTGCATTTCTTGCTCAATGCTTTTGCCCCTAGACAGCACAGCCCTCTGATTTACAAGACAGGCAGCACTATACTCACGGACAGATGAACGCAGTCAACGCTTACCACTGTGGAGAATCTGTATGAGGTGGCAAAGATTTTAGGGTACTGGATCTGACAAGTTCCAACCAATCATTCCTACAATGTAATGTCCCAAATATGCTGCTATTTGTTTATATAGCTCTCTTGCTACATTTCAGCTTTCATACATTTCCAAATTCTTTCCAGAAGGCAGAGAATTAGAGGAAATTAGAGAATCAGCAAGGCTGCACCCATACCAGACTTCTACCTCCTCCTCCTTTCACTTACCCTGTTCTCATTACACCCTTCCATCAGAATTGACATGACTGACCCATACACTCCTACATAACTAGCCTGTCTTTTCAAATAACTGTTTCACTGATCTCAACTTAAGCATAATTTTTAGAGGGAGATTACCAGTAACCACAGATTTTGGCCAAAGCAAACCAAAGATCAAAACTAATAGAACTGCAAATGCTTTAGTCAATTCCTGTGCACATGAACTGTTGCTGTCACTTTTGTGATTACATTTTTAATTTATTTGTGAGCACTAAAACTTCTCATATTTTTAGAAAGGTGTTTATTGCCATCCTTTCTGACATCCACAAAATAAGGAAAAGGCATACAAGAGGCAAGATATAGGATGCATGGCTGAAAAGAAACTATTATAAAGCCATACAGGAAGACAGCAAAGAACAACTCTCTCCAACACAGTTTTTAAAAACCTACCCATTAACTTCTGCATCAACACAACATTTACATAGTGAATAATCCCCACAGGCATTACCTTTCAGAATAAACATTAAGTATTTATTAGCCACTTCCTCAGTCCTATCAGCAGTGAAGGACACCAATTTATGGGCCCATACACCCACACACATGCATCACACACACACAGATGCCAATATAAAAATACATATAAACAAGTTTATCCCCCCCCAGTAGTCCTGAATGCTCACACAATGCTCCGGTCTGTATTTGTAATTGTTGCTCAACTTCACAAAATATTTAATAACACAGTTAAACCAAGCTATTACATATGCTTGGAATGAAAGTAGTCATTTTCATATCTTAAGTAACATACTTCATGTACAACAGATGATAAAAACATGGGTATCCTGAAGCTTCTCTTGCAGGTGTGAAACAAACCAAAAAGAAAATAAGTCATACCTTGAATAGGTTAAAGGATCTGTCAAAAATGAAAACGTGCATCAAACACGATTTTATGTGGTCTGTCCCAGGTGCTCTGATACACCGTATTTTAACCAGGAAGTTGAATTACAGAATCACTATTAAACTGGTAGTTAACATTAACCTGGGAAAACCTACAAAGATGCTGTCAAAGAGAAGCAGAATTTCAAAAGATCTGGGCAAATTGGAGAATGGCTCTAAAAAAATACGACATTATTTCTTAAGTGAAAGACTAACAGTGTACATCTGGAGAGAATTCATCAACTACACAAACACAGGATAGAAAAAAGCAAGTAGGCAGAAATGATCAGTGAATCACAAGCTGTGCACGAGTCAGTGGCATGATGCCTTTCTGTGTAGCACAGCCCGAGACACGAGCAGTGTGGCAGGGAGCAACCATTCCATTTCATACAGCAATTGTAAGACCTCAGCAGATTGCTGCCTCTAGTTCAAACAATACCATTAAAGAAAGCTATAAGCCTGCTCAGAAGATAAGAAAAAAAACCCTGAATAATAATAGGTCTAGGAGACAAAAATAACTATTCTATGATTCTATGACTTGCTCAGAAAAACTGAAAAAACAAGAGCGGCTTAAGCCTAAAGAAAAGGCAGCTGACACTAGGAAATAGTATCTTCAAATACATTAAAGGTAGCTGGAAAGAAAAATTGAGTAATTGCCTGGTCTGATCCATCAGGTCTAAGCAGCAGCAGTCAGATAACAACACAAGGAGATTCAAGTTAGGTACCAGGAAAACTTCCTAGAAGCATCGCTACTGTATCACTGGAAGTCTCCTTTGACAAGCAGGTCTTGCATGCATTTATCAGGCATGACTTAAATTTAACCGATTCTGTCACAGCATGGTATAGTAGGTCACCAGCAGCCCAATATTTTAGAATGTAAATACCCTTTTGATGATCAATTTAATAATAACTCCAAAAATATTACAACCGGATTTACTGTATCTGTTTCTGCAGTTTTAAAGGTCCTGGCTGAAAGACAGTATCCTTGTCACACTGAAGATGACAGATGCTTACGCCAGAGGAGAAAATGAGATTTTCACAAAACCTAAAAGGGCTTCAGAAGGAGTGGCAAGTACCAAGAGGCAGCAGGAGACACTTCTTTGCTATGAAGTCCCATGGGGCCCTGCTCCACGACTTGGTCTGCGAAGCATTAGGTTTATTTTTCCTGTTACAGAGCATTTACTCTGAACTACTAAGAAAGTCATCCTGTAGATAATCACTAATAAGTCATACACATCATCTGAGTTTAGAATCTGTGATCAGCAGTAGTCTTGAAAGACAGTAAAGAACAGGAACAGGTATGACCAGCACAATTCCTTAAGAATGTGAAATGAAAATATGGACTAAACAGAATTAAGAAAAGCAAATGGGAATTTCTACAAATAGATTTTTTTTTTATTTAATCATTCCTTTTAAAATGTGCCATATATGGTTTATTATAAATACTTAATTCCTGCAACAAAAACATCTAAATTAGGATATGGTAAAGCCGCTGTAGTAAACCCTATCCAGCTACAGCAGTAATCATTTCTTCCTCTAGGCAGAAAGCAGAAACACCTCTCTGAAAATCATGTAACTATTTATTGTATCTTTACAATATATTTATATACTTATTTAATGGATTTCATATTTGCTTCCACCCTCCTCTTCCTGTTGCTACCCTAGCTTCTGTACCATACTATGATATCTCTGAAGGGCTCATTTCATAGAAGCAATGTTATTTTTCTTGATTTACAGACACGTAAAATAGCCCTGCCCACTGAACTTGAGCTTTGAGATCTGGGTGTTCCCGAGACTGCAGTCTTTCATTTGCTTGTTTGTCCTTCTACAGCCTGGAAGGAGACATGAAGCATTCATCAAGATCAGTAAGTTTCTCATCTTGCAGGTAAAAAAATCACATTATTCAGTTCCAAAAAATGGTAGTTAAATGAAATGCATAAAAAAAGAACTCACGTGTGAGGTAGTTGTTTTCTATGAACAAAATCATATTAGAGTATCATTACTCTCCTCCCTCAAGGAGAAATTGTTCCATAATTTCTTTTTTTGCATATAGAACAGAAAATGTTCACAAATCTTAAGATCTTTCAAAAAAAAAAAAAAAAGCAGCAATTAGGGGAGAGTGGAGAAATTTATTTGTTTTTATTTCAAACTTAACTGATCAGAAGTGGCCAAATGCTGCATATTTTTAACCACAAATGCTTCATTACAGACTACGTTATAGTGAGATTCTAAGGGAGACTGTTGCCATTGAAACCCCTAAAATACATTTACAAACCTGTATTTATTTATTCAAAAAGTATTTCTATGTTTTTCTAAAGGGACTGCTTTAAATAGCTGGGTTTATAAAGCACTACCAGCAGCATTTATCAAATTCTTGCCTTCCTTATTTAGAATACTTTCTACTGAACTAGTTAGGATTTAGTCCTACCCGTCATGTAGGAGAGTCACATAATGATCCCTTTATACTCATTAACTACCATTTTAATGAGCTATTACTACCTCGGGACTCAGAAGACCTCAGGGAGGTTGTAACATGCCACTACCTATATAGTAATTCACTGCTGAGTTAGTACATAGCCTCCTTGAAAGAATACAGGAATGCCCTCTATCACTCTCTGTAGTACAGATGCCAGCATCAGCAAAATTTCTGTGTGAAAGGCACATCCCAGCCTAAAACTTAACAAGCACCTCAGTTAAACTCCAGTAAGCTTAGCATATTATCCTACTGCTGTGGCCTACCATTCTTGCTAGAAGTTATCACACTCCTAACAAAGTGAAAGCATGAGCGTTGTCTGACCACCTTGACTCACAGCTGGGTGGCAGAAAACATGGCAAACTTGGTAAACGGCCAGGGCATGAGGCAGGGGACACTAACATCTCAAAAGACTATTCACAAAACCTGCCAGAGTCTGTCTGTGCCATAAATTAGCCAGCTGGTATTCAGAGGTACCTGGATAGAGAAATCAAGTTTAGCATTAGGAACCATCAATTAAAATTCACATGGGAACTTAATTTATAAGCACCTGAAACCCAAATAAAATTAAATTTAAAAAATCATGTCCATATTTTAAAAGCCACATATATGCAAGGACCTATGACAGAACTGACTTTGAGACAGCCCTCACTATTAACCAGCAATTTTGTATGGAAAGCTAGTATTGAGGCCACTAAAAATGCTTATCTGACATTATTTCTAGTAAGAATGAGCCCAATAATCCTTAAGGAAGATAATTACCTCCCAGCATTTATGGCAGCTGTGGGCAGATACTGTTACACACAGTGGCACACCGTTCCCTGAATTGCCCTGTGTGTTTTTCAAATCAAAATGTTTGAACTGAACCACAAAGGCCCAAAGAGGCAGAAAGATCATTCCCCTGCTTTTCACACAGTCATTCCCTAACAAGCAGTTACTGCTCTTCTCTTCCAGTACTACCTTGGAGGCAAGGTTCACATCAGGGAAGGGGGGGAGCAATTCATACTGATCCATCAATGGCTTCCCTCTTTGCCTGCAAGAGCTGGAGGAAGGGCACAAGACACTGACTCTGCTCAAACTGCAAGACCCTCACAACAGGGCATTCCCCTACAGAAGCAGTGAAGGGAACAGGCACATGCCAAGCTTCTGCTCTCACAGCATATTTACAGCAAGGCTGCAGCTGAACCAGATGCTCTGAAAGCTCAGACAAGTCTAGAAGAGACAGAGGGCAGGTCTGCACAAGGAGGAAAGGTTGAGAAGATGAGTGTTAAGTAAACCGTTCTCCAACTGTCATCCAACCACCTCATCACTACAAAAGGTAGTGGGTATCAAACATGTGTATGTGCCTGCTTCTCTCCTGATGCAGGCATAAAGATAACTCTGCAAGAACAAGCCTTTTTTTGCTGAGAAGCTAAACAATATCATCATCGGAGGGCTGAGGGAGGCAAAATAATAGCTCTTACCCAGGGCTCCCTCTGAAGTCACAAGTGAAACAGATTGGGAAATCCTCCCTACTCCTGACAGAAAAGTAAGTAAAGGGGCAAATGTAAGCTCAGTTTTTCAGCCACTGATATTAAAAGTCAACAGCTGTATAGAGCATATTTGCCTCTCATCATCTCTTATCTCCCCACCATCACAAGCGGAAGAAACAGGTAAGAGTTTTCATCTGACCACCTGTGTTTTAAGGATTGCTCCTCAGAGAGGATGCAGTACAGAGAGCAATAAACAGCTGCAAGAACTACAAAGCTGGATGAACAGAGCTGGCAGCAAGACAAATACTGCAAAAAAGGAGAAAAACTAAAATAAAAAGGGAAAGTATGCCTTTTTCTGTGCCTGTGAAAAAGAAGAACCAGCAGTTGAGTGAGCAGCAATAAAAACTTGGAACAGGTTACATCCCATTAACTATGCTACCAGAAATCTGTTTCGGCCAACTGCCTGCAGAAGATAGTGCCTATTACCCATTCATTTACTTGCCTCTCAACGTGAGATTACAGGATTATCAGCATCAAAGATAACAGTGAAAGTCGCAAGATAAAACTGCAGTCCTGCTGCCTCAAGTAGAAACACTGACAAATGTAAAATATTTCAAATGCACAAGCTTCAGGAAAAGTATTGTTATTGCAGGACTTAAATGAAGCAATGATAAATCCTTATGTGGGTTCTCCCACACGTTTTCAAGTTATAAAGTCAACACTAAAAGAAACATAACTGACAACCTAGAACTTATTTAGAAGGTAACATGACACAGATAGAGAGGGAAGGACTGAAACTTCCAGTCTGCAAGCTACGACATGGAAAAAAGCTTTGTTACTTACAATCCTGCAAGTATCAATAGTAGGCCAAAGCTTCACTTCACTGCCTCACAACCACAGCCATGGAATTAATGCCAAGAAATTAAGAAGTATTCCATCAGATGCAATTTCTTCCTCTCATAACTTGTCTTTTTTGTTAGGAAAAAAAAAGCCCAAAACTAAAAAAAAAAACCAAAAAAAAAAACCCACAAAAAAAACAAACCTGGCAGAAATATTGCAAAACTATTTCTGAAAAAAAACTTGTCACAGTTAAACACAACTGGACAAAATAACAGAAATATTTACTGCAGGGTGAAGCAGGAAGAAAAGGCCTAAAATTAGTCTGCTCCTAGTTTAGCTTCCCTCTTCCAATTAGTCCCACACAGACCCTGCGCCAACTTCAGGCAGATGCCAGCAGTGGAAGCTGTATACCCTGTGGCAATGTCGACAAAGAGCACACTGTTGGCAAACAGACCAAAAGGATGAAAAATTTTTGTTGAGATCTAGTTTGTTCTTTGAATCAAGAGAAAGGCTGGTGCCATTTTTTTTTTATTTTGCTTTTCTTTTTTGAGCAGCAAGAAGAGCTATTATTCAAAAAATAATGAGATTGTTAAAAGATTTGAGTTTAAATAAACCGAAAATATAAACTTACAGTTTAAAAATTAAATGCCCTAACTGCGATAAGGTGGATACATTCTACAGACAATGAGTATTCTGAACAGGTAAAGGAGATTTGGGAAGAACTCCGTGGTTCCCTGAAAACGACCCACAATCTGTCACCGTTACTCCTGCCACTGTGTCTTTATGCAACCTACAGAAGATGACTGCATACCCAGTGAGCAGCTATTCAGTGTTTTTCTCCACACATTTGTTCATGTGTGGCCTCATCTGCTCTTAGCTGCATGCTGCTCAAACATGTTTGGAAGCTGTGGTTATTTGTTTTGAAGGCCATCACAATGGCATCAGAGTTCATCAATAATATTCACCACTAATATCTTAAGAGACAAGTGTGCATTACTTTTCCTTTTTTATGGATTGCAAAATGAGGCACAGATTAATGCAAAATCTTCAGCAATCTCAGGTGCTAATTTTACCTCAGATATGATTTTTCCAAGTGCTCAGTATCAAACAACATTCCATGCATTCACAGCACAGACAGTAATCGTCTGCAGCTGCAGCTGCAAACCCTCAGCATTTCTGCATATAAGCCCCTAGTATCTCAAATTATGCAACCAGAATTGCAGAGCACTCAAATCAATTAGTCACCACTTGGGAAAAGTTTCGTTTAAACGACTTGCCTAGCATCACATAGGAATTCTGTGGCAGAGACAGGAACAGAATCCAATCCTCAAGGGCACTTTTCGTCTAACTGGCTTACCCATGAAACCATTTCCCCCCCACCCCCGCAATCTTCTCCCCCACTCTCTACATACCCTCAACATCTACAGGTTAAACAGTTTTTACAGACAACAGTCTCTTTCAATACATAAGCCTGAAGCTGCACTGGGGCCAGATCTCTCCCTGAGCCTGAATAAGTAAAGACCCTGTAGAATATAATGTAGTGAATTAAAAATCATCACAATGAACAAGCACAAAGAAACCAAATTAAGATTTGAGACATTCTGAAAACTGACATTCCCTAATTTTACAGTATTGCACTCCTGGAAATTTGTCACTAGTCTTTAAAAGCAGTGTTAATGTACATAGCTGTTGTACAGAGAAACAAGTAGATTTGAAAGGAAGAAAAATATTTGCATAAGCAATGCAGACCTGCTTTATGATACAAACTTACAAGCAGCGCTTTTCCCCCACACCCTTCAAATAAACCCAGCTCTCTGAAGAATCATTTTGATTCTAACAGGCTCCACTAAATTGCAGTATTATCTGGCTAGTTATCAGCTTGCTTATTTCAAACTACAAATCTTAACACAAATATAATATAAAATGGATTAGTCCTTAAAACAATTAAAGCATAATGTTTCTGAGAGATGTGCAGTAGCAGACTGATATCTGCAGAGAACAAAAAACCAGCATATGCTGTATCATTTCAGAAGGGCAAGGAGAGAAATCAGTAAACCAAGAGCATCAGTTAGGAAGGGGAACAAGATTGCACATATTACAAGCAGATGAGCCCAGGTGTAGACGGACAGTTCTGAAACACACAGTGTCCAGGCAACTAATGATTCTCTTACAGGAAAGTGTACGTTTTGTCTCAAAAGATCCACACGTATTATCAAGGACTTTCTGCAAGGCACATGTATTTTTATCGCCCAAGACAAAGCAGCACAAGACCCAGCACTTTGCAAAGTCTCTGCAGTGTAATGAAAGTAATGAGATTCTAAAAATAATAGCAGCCACATGAAAAACTGGCTGAGGGGTTTAATTACTAATTCTGTTATGGTACAACAAAGTTCTTCCTTAATAATTCAGTAGAACTTCTCTACACAAGGGTACTTCAAAAGCATAAATGGAGATACTACTTTCAGACCACAAACAACTGCAACCATTTTTAATTCACATTACTAAGAATCTTGCTGAAATATAATTTCTGAGGCACATTTTCAGAAATTAAAAATAATCCAGAACTGGTTTGCTTATGTGAATGGCATTGTTAGCGTTTATCAATGTAAGACACACTTGCAATACTTTTGTATCACCTCTGTCTCATTTTATCACCACATCTAATGTCAAACACTTGACAAAGAGTTAAAAAGCCTTAGATACCCTGGAAGACGAACTCCATCAAACTGAACAAACATGAATAATCCAAGTAATTCCTTAAAAAAAAAAAAAATAAAACCAAACAAAAAAACCACACACACAAAAGAAAAAAAAAAAAACAAACCAAAATAAAACAAAAACCACAAGAATCTAAGTATTTGTAGTTGTATTCCTGAAACAATACTTCATCTATATGATGTAGTTTTCTTACACTATGTAAGAATAAATTAAAATATAGAAATATACTATTGTCATGCAATTAGCACAACATTGTTTTAAAGACTAAAATTCCAACTGTGCAAGTTTACAGGAATCCTGGGACTCACGCATGTATTTACACGGGAGTCAAATACAACTGCTGCCTGAACACTGGTAGAATTATGCTCCCAAATAAACTGACATGCACGCTAAGCTTTTATTCAATAATATTTATAGATCTACAGTCAGACTTAAATAACCATGAACTGAAAAATTACAGGCACCTTTACAAGCAAGACAACTTTACATATGGAGAACTGTTCATCTTACCCAGGAAAACCTTTCTGTTTATATTGATCCAGAGTTGCATGAAAGAGCCTTATTTATAAAGAATTTTTAGCATAGCAAGCATTCCTTAAAAACTGAAATGAGGAAAACTTCCATCATCATCTTCACTTAGATGGACTTTACATACAACACATAGGTTATTACATAAAATATGTAGGCATATAGGTTAAGTTCTTCACCTAAAAGAAAAAAAATCATCTCTTTTCAACCAATAACATTTGATAAGACCAAGCAGGGATGTGGGGGAGAAAAGCAACTCTCAAAAATGAGGAAACAACAGAAGAAAACTGGGATATGGTCCGCCAATACGCAACTATAATTAGTCTCTAAATTTCTACATCAACATTTGTGCAAAAAAAGTAAAAAAAAAAAAAATTAAAGACAAGTCACGGATATTAGTTCCATTAACAGCTGTCATTAATAAGAGGTACAAATAAAACTAGACAGGAGAAGTAAAAGAGCTTTAGTTATAAAACAAGAATAAAGGAATTCTAATTTTTTTTCCTTTCTTTATTGAATAAGTTTCCAGAAATCTTTAATTGGGTCTGAAATTTACGTGAATATCGAACAAGGGCACACAAACAAAAAACTTGCTGCACATTGCATTAATGAGTTGCAGCACAATGAAATTCAAATTCTGAAAGGTTCTCTTATGGCAAAATAAAACAAAACCATTAAGAACTAATTCTATGAGCAACCTTAAGTTCTTCATATTTATTCTGCTCTCACTAAACACAACAGGAAATGTGAATCATTAGTTTTATATGATCAGTTTTATCAGCTTTTTTCCTATGTTTCTATAAAGTAAAATAAAATTGTTTATAACATCTCTCCAGAGAAGGGAAACTTCCGGTTATTTTCACAAATTCAGTAGTTTTAAATAGTGAATCTCTTTCACCACTATCAGTAATAAGCTAAGATAAAAATGAACTCCACAACAATATGAAGTCTTTAGCTATGGTATGGTATTTTTACTTTTAAATGACAAAGTGTAGTACTACTTACAGATACAGAATTCTTTGTTCAAAGTGCACACCAGCAGTGAATCCAGGAATATTCAAATAATTTTAGTCCATTCACTGATTGCTAATTTGCACTGTTTCATGCCTTTCCCAAGAATTCACTTGTTCCTTCAACCCAAACAGGAAGTAACCATTTGAGATTTGCCCAGCAGTCAAGGATAAATAAAAGTACCATCAACATTTTTTTTTTTTGATGCCACCAAACAACCTCAAAGTTTTAATGATACACTTAATATAAAGATATAACCAAGAGACAATCTCAGGGCAAAAATGACCCCAAGTGTTAGCTCAGTAAAAGAAAAAAGCCAAAGGATTTATAAAAGATCAATATGAATTTGCCAGCATTAACACAGCTGAAACCTCGAAACTGGGACCTTTACTATTATCTGCAACTCTTAACCAGATAAGGAGAAATAAAAATAACACATTGCTTCTGCAGAATTACTACTGCTGCACTGATTAATATAGGAACTATCTGCAACAAACTAGTTGCGCTCCAGGAAGTGCAAGAGTTGCATTAAACACACAGCCTTATTCCTTCCTTTGTAAAAAGTTTTTTCTTGAACAAAAGATTTAACAATTGTGTGCAGTAATAGAACACAAATCCCCAAATGAATTAATTGCCTTTCAGCCAGATATGTTTATACCTCAGGTGAAAAAAAAGAACAACCAAACAGATTTTTTCAAAGATACATTTGCTAAAATTCTTGACAGTCTCCTAGAAGAATAAAATGTGTTTTGTACAAATATATGTATTCTTCCCATATCTGATTTTTGGCAATTATGCTGATCAGCCTGGCAAGCAGACAGAACAAGATTAATGCTAACTTCCTAAACCAAATTGATTTCATGTTCCAAACGCTGTGATAATTTTCCTTGTATCTTTCAGATTGCAAATTTCCCTAAACTGAATAGCAGCAGCCGGAAAAACTTGCACTAGCTTCTCTTAAAATTGTATCACACCACAGTAGCTAAGATTTTCCACTGACATTAAAATAAATGTAGCCAACCAATATCACACAATGAAGTAAAATTCCATTGTTTTCTAACAAATCTTACTCAAAACAGCATTGACAAGAAGCTCATTTCAATACTGCTTCATGCAACATGATGAACTAATGCCAGAGATGAAGAAACACTAAGATGTCACTAGGGTATTTGCAGCAAATGAGTCTCCACTGGCTAAAACAATCATTCTAAATACTGCATTATCTTCAACTCTGTCTTCTAACCCTTTCTTTTTAACACTAGAAATAATATGTATTTGGTACTTATTTGATAAGATGAACTTGAATTTTGCTTAATAAGTATGCTCTGGCTGCCATTATGTTAAACCAGCAACAGCAATCCGTCAATTAGGCTAACAGATGCCAGAGCTAATACTAGAAATAATGCACTTAAATGCTTTTTAAAAATAAGAATGCTTTTTAATAATAAAAACTGCATCTCAAACCAAAGTAAATATTTGATAACTCCAGCAGATTTTCCCTGATTTTCAACTGAGTTAATGTAGTACTGCCTCTTCTAGAACTAGAATAATGCTGTTAATTATTAAAACAATAATTATGCTTTGTTGATATTTTATAAAATTAGTAACAGGCTGTACATTCACAAAACTTAATAATCTAAATTCTTTCTTAGTATTCATTCAAAAATACAGTTTCAAAATATTAACTATGTGTATTTTTAACAAACAAGTTCAATCAAGTTTCTTGCTATCATCTGCATGGATGTTTTTGATACTCATTCAAAATCACTTACATGTCAAAGACACTGCATGAAATTGAAACCTTTACTAATGCCAAGGTTTGACCCAGGATCCAAAATAAATCTGCGTGTACAGACCCTTGTACCTACACAAAGCACCAATTACTTCAAATAAGGTTTTGTCTGTGTGCTAGAGTCCACCCATGTGGAGCCAATTACTATAGCAGGGCCATTATATGGTTCATTTCCCCATACCAGCTTGGCAAGAGATGTACATGGGTGTAGGAAGTGCAAAAGAACCTTCACTAATAAAGTGCCTCGAACACACATCCATGCATTGTAATATTATTGTTACAACAAACACTTCTTCACTGGGACTATACCATGCAAAACAGTAAATACTGCAGGGCAATTTCCAATTTGAAAAGTATTTTCCCCATTTCTTTTTAGTCCACCAGTAAAATCCAATTATCTTTTTTGTTGTTGTTGTTTGTTTAAAAAAAAAAAAAACCTGAATAATTATGCTGATCCTTAATCTACGTTGCACATTTCTAACAATACCTGAGAATTCCTAAGAACGTTGAGAGGCTGTAGGATTTGAACAGAAGGTGTAAGGAAAATGGCACAACTGCATGCTCTTTAAGAAGTATAGTATGCTTATAATAGCAGAAGCACTGATATTACTTATTGATTATGTCTGGTATCATTCCATTCCTAAATGGGAAAGTTGTTTTACAAAATAATTATTATAAATAGGAGCAAACCACTTGAGTATAAAAATCTTTTCCCCATTGGAAGTACTAAAGCTCCATCTAGAGGCTTTTCTTCCTCGACTGTCATTTGTGGTATATGTAATATCACCTAGAAATGTGAACAATATTAAATGTCAGAGGCTTCCTTTGTACCTCCTCTTTTGTTATTCATAATAGGTTCTTGCCCTGAACCTTTGCCTGGCAACACTAGCTCCTTCACTGCCATCAAGTGGTAAGAAACCAAAACTGAACTTAAAACGTAAAATCTCAATAATCAGATTAAATGATCAGCATAGTATAGAGACAACTATAAACACTGAAAACTGAAAATCCTTATGATTCTCTTCATTGAAGTTCTGGTGTACCTACTATCAAGCACTATAAAGCCCCAAGCAATAAATTCAGCAATGGTTTCAAATCTGAGTTTGTAAGGTTCCTTCTCACTTCAAATTACACAGAATAAAAGTAAACATCCATATTCCCCAATATTACATTAGAACAAAAAAGCATCACAACAAAAGAATTTTTTAGCAATAACGTATATAATGCTAAACAGTCCAAAAATATTGATTTTGGCAATTATTAAGAATTCCATAACATAATTAGGGAGGAACAGTACAAATGTCTTCTTAGACTTGGTGTTGTCTATTGGCAGTATCTCAAAAGAAAGGGCAAAACAGCAGCCCATCTCTTCTCAATGTCTAATGCAGCAAGTATGCAGCTATGTCAGTCTCTCCCTTTGTGCTCCACAGCTGTAATCAACTGGACATTTGTTATACCAGGAGAAATCTTAAAGCTCTACAATCAAACGTGACCTACAGAGAAAAACACACGGAACACACCGAAAATCTGGGAGGGTTTGTCTAGATCAGGTTAATAAGAAAAAGAACTAATAAAGTAACAGCAGAATGGAGCCAGGCTGCATGACCTTGATTACTTCCATTTTCAAACCCTTGAGTGACTTACAGTACAACTACTCCCACAATTACCCAGCATTCCCACATACAACGTTTGAATTACAGAAATCCACAAAGTCTTCACCACGACTAGGCATTTTGTCCATGGAAGAAGATAAAAGCACAAAGACTTCTTGATGTCCTGTTAGACCAAATAATGACTAGCACATTCAACACAGCCTACAAATTCGTTACAGAAATTTCAAAATGGAAAAGAACAGTTATCACATTCAAATGAACAGAAAAAATAATATTCTCTGTACTGGTGATATTCTATGCCTTATCAATATTTCATCAGTAAGGAAAGAACTATTGAACTATTTCTATCAAATCCTGGGTCTACCAGTCTACAGATCAAATCTGTACTGTGCAAGTACTGGATGGCCACTTACATACTTCTAACAGAGAAGAGCCAGCTCTCTGCACAAGAGACTGCACACACAAAGCAGTTTGCTAAAACTTCACCATTGGGAAAGCAACCTCCAGACAGCCAGACTTTCCAGCTGGAAAAGGTCAGTCTGAAATATCTGACTTCTGATTTTTCTTGGCCATGGAACCCAGCCTGCTTGTCCAAAGAAACTCTGTTTCTAAACCAGCAATTTTCAAACACAGTTATGAAAAATCCTCCTTCCAAATGACCACTGGTATAACCCCTGCCTATTAAAATTGAGACCACATCAAATATTTGTTCAAGAATGATTGGAGAATGCCACAAATTCTAAAAGTGGGTATTATGAAACTTAGGACAACTATTTCTTCTGCAATGATGGCAAAGGAAAAATAGGACTTATACTGACATGCAGAAGTAAAAATGGATCTTCAGAAATTATACAGGAAAGAAGAGACCAACCACTGAACAAAGAAAAGCAAAATAAAAACCACATCAGCAACTGAAGTATGTGAGATTGGGGGGGGGGGGGGAGGGGGGCGGAAATTGAAAAGGCAAGAATAAGAAAAGGGAATATACAGAGAGGCTGTAACATGCAGCCTGAAGCCACATGCAGCTTTAAGCTCAAGGCAAAGCTAAGTGCCTGTTGCTTGGCAATTCAATCTGGAGGTCCAACTGAAAAGAAAAAAAAAAAACAATTTTAGTCATTTTAGTTACAGAAAGCATAGGGATTAGACAAAGAGGCTGTTCCTGAAGTAATTGAAATGTAAGTTAACCAGGGTGCATACAACCTCTTTAGCTCCTGAGCTGAAAGAAAGGACTGAATTTATGATGAGCAGTGAAAGACACAGTAAAATTTCATGGCAGCAGGAATACATTTAAAAACAAACAAAGCAACCACACAATAGAGAAAAGATGACCCCCAACATTAAGAGTGACAAATGGAAGTAGGAGACACTGAAGAGTTAGGTGAAGAAAAAAGAAAAAAAAAAAAAAAACAAAAGCACAAAAAAACCCAAATCTTTAGTTTTTCCTCCTGTACATGATTACATGTAGTTCAAGCTGATTGCAGATCTCTCAAAAGGATGTATCGAATACACTGATAAGAAAAAGTAACCAGAGGAAGGGTACTTAAAAGTTACAGATATCCCTGTATCGTATCCCTGATTGATAACTACAGTTCTTCACAAGAGGACAAAAAGAAAAAAAAAAAAAGGAAAAAGAAAAATCAGAATATCAAGTACAGTAAGTATATTCTCAAACAGAACAGACTGTCAGACTCTTTCAGCCTCTGAAAATTAGAACAGCAAAAAAGCCTAGCACAAAAGCCATTGGAAGTGTCATCAAGGAAGAGAGAATAATTATTAGCTCCGGGGGCTGCATGGACAATCACCGTGGACTGCAATGCAGAAGGTTCTACGATGCATTTACAAACCCCTAACAACGCTCAAGCATCACAAGCCAGCTCAGCAGTTCTCAGCTGCGGCCACCAGGGACCCTATATACCGCCCTCATTAAAGCAAAACAGTGCGGTCCCAGCCACAATGCTGTCTTGGTGAAAAATAAAGCTCTAGGCATAGCAAAGAACAAGAAGCCATTTAGGTAACGGTCTCGTTTTCCACCATTATTCTAATTTTTTGTTCCAGTTTTTTATTCTAGATTGACAGTTTGAAGATGAAGATTTAGTTTGGGGGGACAGAAGGCAAAAAAATAATCTCCATGATGCTCCGTGAGCAAACGGCTACTGAAAACTGTAAACCTGCTGCCAGATATTAATCTAGAACATGAAACCTTGGTAGGCAGGTCTAAACCGATCTGCTATGAAGTCTAGAGAGGGATAAAGAGACTAAAGAGAGAAAAGATCTGCACAGGCCATTCATTTTAATGATTTGTTTCCACCTTTTCTGGGTAACGGAAATAACAAAGAGCAATTAAAAATATGCAGGAAATCTAAGCACTCATTTGCTTCCATTTTTGGGCCACAGGTGTTTATGCTGTGTCTCTAAGACAACAGCTATGGCCTAAAAACTAAAGATCAACTCATGAAACATTGTCTAGACCCAGCTTTGTCAGAAAATGGGGCAAGCTTCCATATTTCATCCAAATAAAACAACCAAGGTTCAATTTAAACAGAAACTATGGACAGCATAATAAACAAGATGCAACTCAGAATGTCACGAAAATATCAGCAATCATTCTTTTGAAGAGTGGCTCCTTTCCTTGGGCTACATCAGCAACTGCAGTACATCTTCCAGATTACTGATGCTTGAAACAAAACAATTTTAGAACATTTACACAAGGGCACATGCAACAATTCCTGCTAAAATCACGAATTCAATATTTAACTTCAAAAAATATAGAATAGCTCAAGTCTGTTAAATATTCATCAACAGTGACAGTAAAAACTCTAGAGTAACCCACCATTCCAAGCACACAGTGGCTTCACTTGGTTCTCCTGCTTTCCTTCCTGTCGCTAGTGTGCTGATACTCAAGAAACTGCTATCCTCACACTACATTTCCCTTGACTAAGCGACAGATTTTACACTACCGTAACACATCTAGAGTATTTGGGCGCCTCTTATAATAAGCTTTTTCCTTAACCATGTCATTACAAGACAATCTTGTGCAAATGAGTCTCATTTTCAAGGTGCCAGTGTATGAATGTTACTACTGACATTCAATAGATCCCAGAGCACAAGCACAAGGCTGAGAGTCAGAACAGCATTTTCTAGAACAAATAATCATCTCAAACAGTCTTACAATGGTCTAGCACAGATATTAGCAATTTGTGTATTAACTGAGTCACACACACGAAAAAAAAGTCAACCAAATGACAAAAAAAAAAAAAAACAAAAGAAAAAAAAAAACCAAACAAAAAAAAAAAAAAAAAAAAAAAAAAAAAAAAAACAAAAAAACCAACACTATATTTATTGGGGGAAAAGAATCAGTTAATTCCCACATTCCACAAGACATTTGTTTTCTTTCATGCTTTATTGTATCTGAGTGATCAGCACTCTTCAGGGGATCTTTACTCCTTCTTTTAACTACCCCTTCAGGACTCATACCATCTCATCTTTAAATGGCATAATGGTTTCATTATATAATCAGACAAAAGAACAAGTTTTTACCATTATTTTCCAGCTTTGCCAACTTACACCAGATACTAACCTTTTAAGCATTCTTATCATCATGCTTAAACCCATTAATAGATTGGGGAGGGCAAGGCAGTGGCAAAGTTCTTTTTCTGTTGATTTTTTTTATCCACCCACCCCTGCCAGTGAAGTCCAAGAGGCACCTCTGCTTGAGCAAGCTAACCCTTAAGAATAACCAAAAGTAAGTATCTTACTAAATTGTTCCATGAATCTGATGCTCTGGTGAAGAATGGAAATAACTGCAATATATGTGCTCCTTTAAAGCTTGCAGCCAAACAGCCTGGGACTCCACAAGCAACTTGGGGGGGGTGGGGGTGGGTGTTGGGTTTTATGCTAATAGCAAGTTCTACTCTTGCAGCTGGAATGGAAAATGCTCTGTATACTTGTCTGAGCTGGACTGCAAAATATTGAATACCTGATCAAGATACAATTCTATCTTGACTGAGAAATCAATTTCAGAAACCAGACTAGCACAGTTCTGTCTTTCCTGGCCATAGTATCAATCTGATCATTCTAACCAGCTGTCATGTAAGGCACTCATATCTCATGACAGCAGACAGGATAACCGATACCATGATAATAATAGGATACTGTTAATTCAATGACAGTGTCTTCGACTTAATCTGTTAGAAAGAGCACAGAGGCTGTAGGAATGCACTGTCCATATTCCAGAAGTGAAGAAACTCACATTTTATGGCTTTCTGCTTCCTTTTGGTCATAAATTTAAGAAGATATCACACCTTTGTTAACAATTTTCTAAATATCAGATTAGTTTTGCCTTTTTTTTTTTTTTTGTTAAAAAAATGGATTTTGAGGAAGGCAAACATATAGAAGACAACTGAAATTTTGCCTTAAAAAGAAAATACGGATATCCATATTCAGTCTTAAGCAGTGTTCACATTAACAAATATATTTGCAAGTAAAAAAGAAAAATGACTGTACACATAAAAACTGTACTAAACCTTTGAAATTCAATACATTTTATTCAATACAAGTTTCAGCTTTAATACATTCACTTACAGTTCTTGTATTTCTAACAAGTTCCCTACCGCAAAATTTATTTTGGGAAATTTCTGTCTATTAAAAACTTTTAGAAGTGAGGACGTCTTAAAACTCTGTCACTCTCCTCACAATGTTAGCATTCAATAGAAATCTTAAAAATTGTATTTTTCACAGTGATTTATACAATAGAAGCAAAGCAATACAAAATTTTGCTTAGACCAACAAGAATGAGCAAAGACATTGCTAATGAGTGGTACCACCAAAATTAGAATAACTAGGGAAAAATCATCTCATTGTTTCTAAAACAGTAAATACATCACAGTACGAACCTTGCTGAGGAATTCAGAAATCCACAGAATTACTATGATATAAAGGAATCATAAGTCAAAAGAGGAGAGGGACACACACATCAATTTTGCTTACATCTTAGCTCAAGTAGTAATATAAACCCAAGACCTCCATGTTACCTTCTGAAAAAAGAGCTACTTTCCAAGACTGATATGCTACAAAGTTAATGTTAGTTACTAAAGCAAAGTGAGATAAATGGGTGATATATTCCTGAATGCCTTCTGGAAATCTCAGTTAAAAGAAAAAGTGGTTAATCATGTACGTGTAGCAGTTAGTAGAACTGGAAAACTGCATAACAGCAGCTATTCTTCCTTCTAATAATCAGTAACTACAAGAGCAACATCATGGATTTTGTGCCAATTCCAGTAGAATTCATGGAACTTACTAAGAAAACATGTTGACTACTTTCTAATTTGTTAATATGGACTTCCATATTTATCCAAGCAAACTAGACTGGCAATTCATTTAACTTTCAAAACCCTTTTACTTCTTCAAACGAAATAAAACCCAGGATGCTACCCTATCAGACTGCTTGAAGATGAAACTATGAGAAGTTTCATTCAGGAATAAAGCCATAGCCATACAATTCAGTAATTCATTTAATGAAGATGTTCAAGAGATTACCACACCAACACATTATTTGCAGTAAATGCAAACATGTCACAGAATCATGGAATGGTTTGGTTTACAAGAGACCTTAAACACCATCTAGCTCAATCCCAATATCATTGGCAGGGAGACTTCCCACTAGACCAAGTTACTCAAAGCCCCATCCAGCCTGACCTTGAGCACTATCACAGATGGGGCAGCCACAGCTTCTCTGGAGAAAGATAACTAGGTCAACAGAGGTTAATTTAACTTGAAATAAATATACAGACATATCACTCCAAACAGACAAATTAGATGCTAAGAAGTGGCCAGAATCATGGCTTTCACCTGGGATTACTGAATGAAATTTATATACAAAGTCAGAGGTAGGCAAGTGACAAAAGGTAACCCAGTACTGCAAAAAAATGCCACCACAGACAGGGTAAGTTGACAGTAAGATTCCAAACCACACATGCACAAAACCAACCAACCAACCCACCAAACCAAAAAAAAAAAAAAAACCCACAAAAAAAACCACCCAAACATAACCAAACCAAACAGAAGACACCCTAGGAATTACAGACTAAAAAGTTTATCGTCCATCCTTACTAAAGGCAGGAAGGGCTACACAAAAAAAAAAAAAAACCTTACTGTAGTGACAGTCTGCTGGAAAAGACAGCTTTTGCAAAGAGGGACTCTGCCTCATCAACCCACCTGAGCCACTGGAGTGCATCAGTAAGGAGAGAGGAGGTCCAGCAGCCACAGTACAGTCCTATTATGAAAAGGCTTTGGACAAGGCTCTACACCAAAGGCTATCAAATAAACCAACTTGCTCCAGGATGGGAGGAAAGAGTCTTACAAATATAAAATTAATGAACAGGATACAAAAAAATCAAGGTTTACTGAAAGGTCTCCTGCTGGGGGACTGGTGCTGGGGCTGTCTTTATTCAGCACTTTCAATGACAACCTGAAGAGTAGAGCATGCAATGAAATCTGACAGTTCACAGGTGACACTATACATTTTGGGTAGATACCAGACACTAGCTAGGGAATGCCAAACCAAGCAATCTGTCAAAAAAAGTGAGATATAAGAATCAGTATAGGTAAGACTACCACCTTAAACTAAACCATGCTTACACAGAACAGAACTTGGAGCTGGCAGTTAGAGCGACCCAAGACATGTTGCTGACAGTCCTCCAGACCCACAGTAGAGTACCAGCTGAAAGACATCACCAGAAACACACCTTTTAATAATACTGATCACAAACTGGAGGCTAAGAGGTAAAGAGCAAATGGATCACAAAATATGGTTAGGTTCATATTGCCCTGGTTTTGGCTAGACAGAATTTCTTTCTTAGTAGCTGGTGCAGTGCTGTATTACAGCTTTAGTCTGAGAACAATGCTGGTAACGGACCAATGTTTTAGCTATTGCTAAATAATGCTTACTCCGATCAAGGACTTTTCAGTCTCTCACACTCTGCCAGTGAGCAGGGGCACAAGAAGCCAAGAGGAAGCAGAGACAGGACACCTGACCTGAACTACCCAAAGGGGTATTACATACCACAGCACATCATACCCAGTACATAAACTGGGGGAAGTTACCCAGTAGGGCAGATCACTGCTCAGGTCAGGGGCAGTACCTGTCAGCAGGTGGTGAGCAATTATATTGTGTATCATGTGTCTTTCTTGGGTTTATTCCTCTCTCTCTTTTTCCCGTTATTATTATAAAGGTATTTAACTTTATTTCAATTCTTAACTGAATGTACAGGTTTCACCTTTGTCCAATTCTCCTCCCCATCCTACCACAAGGGGAAGCAAGCAAGTGGCTATATGGTACTTAGTTACTGTCATCTGGGGTTAAACCATGACAGTCCTTTCTGGGTGGAATGATTCAAAAATTTCCATTCTTGAACAGTAGTCTAACCTAGCCAAAACCAGGACACACATGCATTCCCCAATAACACCATCTAGCTTTATTATTTTTATTCAATAGTGCAAGGGTTATACAGAAGCATATAAATAGTAAGAAACCAGCTAGAGCTCATTGACAGCATCTAGCACTCCTGAAGGCATTCACAGAGCTTGTGGATGACACGGAGGGGAGACTAAGATTAGTGAATGGAAATAGGCCCTCACAGGCACCAGGATACACTGCCTAAGACACAATACTAGATTGTTATTAAACATTTTAAATCAAGACCAAGCAAGGATGTTTAGTATTCTCAATTGTAAATAGCACTTTTTCTTTAAATCACATTTCTTAACTGATACACGTTTATAAAAAAAAAATTATCCTCTTCAGAAGCCATACTGCATGATATCACTAAGGAAAAGACTATTTATAAAGAAAACAGAAGTAGGTATCTCCAGTGACCAAATGAATATCCAACCACACAGGCAGAGATCAAAATAATATCCAACTACACAGAGACAGAGATTTTCAGCCGATGAATTACAAGGGCCCTGGAAACCAGAAGGCAATTGATCTACTTCAGCTATTGTCTTTAAATCTAAGTTCACTAACCAGAAAATTAAGGTCTTTATAAATCATATCCATTTGGAGGTAAGAAAGGTAAGTGTGTGAAAGGCATAAATCATCATGATTGAGGAAATTAGTAAGTCAGTAACTCATTGATAGATAAGTCTCTATCTGTCAAGCAGAGGGTTGGATTTTTTTTTCTTTTTCCAAAATTAACACAGTTTCTGGTTAAGCACCTATTATTATTCAACCAGAAAACACAAAGACTTGCACACTTCAGTACGGGAACTCTGTACTATGCAACTGAACACAAATGTGAGTTACGCCTAATTTTTAAATACAGTACATAACTTAGGTACAACAGAGGTTTGTTCTTTCACCCTTGTGGGCTGCAAAAGGCAACTGACTGGCTCTTAACCTCAATCTGTATTTCAACTGTTGAAATCTTTTTCTCAACAGATAGGGGCTAACATTTTAATTCAATAATTTGGTTTGAATGCTGCTGGGCTAGCTTGTAGTGTTGGAAAGCTACTGGAGCAGAAACAGAAAGAGGACGGTATTCAGTAGAACAGAAACTACAAACCACACAGGTTACAAACTGACCAAAGAAATACCTTCTATTCTACCTAACAGATAGGTTGTCTCAGGATGGAAAATAAGTTTATTTCAATCAACTGAAAGAATTGCTTGAATTCAGTAAGATTTCCTTTCCACCAAGTAAGATTTTAAATAATTCGTAATAAGAAATGGGAAGAGGTTCCCATACAGGATGAATTTTTATGGACTTTTTTCTGCTGTAACACTGTAGTACCAGTTACACACAACGGTGAGTAAAGCAATTGCAAATATGACTGGAAACTGTCACAAATTAGATGGCATACAGTCCTCCTACTGCCCCATCACAACATTCATATCACATAAAATAACACTACAGAAATGGTGATTATGAATTATAAAAGCTAGTCTAAATCAGTTTGAAATTTAATCAAACATTCATCAATCAAACTATAGAATCATCTGCAATATTTTCAGAGTTGGTAAAAAACAATTATTGCCTCTGAAAGGAGAAGCTATTCACCTCAAATCAGTGCAATACGGCTACTTTGCAGCTTTCTCCGGTTCTCATCAGCACTGACTTTTTTTCAACATGAAAAAGCACTTCTCAGTGTTGGGAGACAGCAGCATTTCAGAATTATAGCCCATGTATAAAAACAAGGCTTCCATAGTTCTTCCTTTTGTCTTTAGTCAGAGAAAGATTGCAGGGTGACTTTATTTCAGCAGCTCCTATGCATCTTCTGGTTTTCTCTGCAAATTTTCCAGATTAACACGGCAAGGAAGAATTTCACATTCAGCAGAGATGATGGACTGCTTATGAGTTTTCTTCACTTCTCATTCCACTGCTCATTTGTTTGACACCAAGAACAGTTTGTAGGGCCTGTAAGCCAGGTCATTCCAGAAATTTCCACTTGGCAACACACCAGATGAGAGCCCAGTAATAGAGAGTCCTACTTGAAAGTGTTACATTCAAACTGTCTTACTGTTTGCATAGCTGTAACATACACCACATGTACCACACATTACCACACACATAAGACTGCAAACAGTCACTATTATACAGACCTAGCAACATCTAAACAAGGTTGATGGACACAAAAACAAGAAACAAAAGAAACCCCAGATCTCATAGTTTAGGGAGAAACAACAATTGTAGGCTGCAGGAAGAAACAAACAAACAAAAATAAGAACAAAACAAACAAAGAAAACCACTACTTTTAGGACCCCAAAATTGAGATAAGCAAACTTTCAATGGACCCAGCATACAAGTAAACAAAAGCACAAACACTAACAAATCTGCAGGTTTTCATATGCTACATGAATTTCCTTAGCCCTCTAGGATGCTGTGGGAAACCAAAACATTTCAGATATACATTAATTTCCTCCTTTTTTTCATTTTAATATCAGACCTGTTCTTAAGAGATGAAAACCCCTTTGTTATCAGTTATATTCTCATTCTTCCTGGCTCAGCTGTGCAACAGCATCATCGACTTTTTGTTACTGGCACTGCTGAGAACACAAGGAGCACCAACCCAACTAAGGGACATTTTATATGCTTAATTCAATTTTTTAAATTTTAACAAGTACTTCAAGTTAAAATAGCAAAGATACCTCCAAACATCTTCCTAGGAAACACTGTCAATGTTAATTGTAAAATGAATCCAGATAGAGCATAAAATGTTTATCATTCAACAGAACAAAATTAAGGCAGCCTCTAAGAGTTTTCATTATGCATCTTTACAGACAAAGATTATGATCACAGTTCACAGCAGTCAAGTAGTGGAAAGCCATTTACAGAACTGTATGTTAACCTAACTATGTGGCTGTTCTGGATACCAACCCAGACACATAGGTGAGAACTTCTGCAAAGGAGATGAATTTGAAACAAGCATAAAACCTACAACCTTGCATAAGCACCAGAGGCAACCAGCACAGGTTAACTACCATTCCTTGCCAAGAAACTGGCCACTCCCTTCAATGAATTACAGGTTAAACAAAAGAACTTCTTGGAAGAAGAATAGCTCATTTGCAATTTGAAGATTAAGCTATTATGGATACATCCTTAAAGGATTAGTGAAGTGGGAAGTATAGAGAGGAAGAGCTGAAATATTATTGCTGCTGCAGACAGAAGAAAAAAAAAAAAAAAAACAGAAAATCAAGATGGCTTGTTTTATCCTTTTCACAGTGCTTTGCATAATGTTAGTTCCCTTGGGTTCCCAAGCACAGTAGTTTCCTGCTGCTATACGTCCTTCTACACGGCAAAAAAGAAGAAAAATATAATCTGAAAGAAATCAAGGAAGTATAACATGAATGAATTACCAGACAAAGTTACGAGTAAATGTCTTTAAAACTATTCATAATGGTAGATTCTGAAACACTTGTGTCTTTAAGAAAGGAACCAACAATGAAAGCAAAAAAAACCCTGGATTTCCTTGGACAACATCCAAGCAGAAACTTAACAGGAAACAATACAGAAAGCCTATTTTTATGGAAAGTACAAGTTTCATAAGTCTAGATGTCTCGATATTTTTTAAATGCAGCAATTGTGAACAAAACCATCAGGGAACATTATGCATACCCGATACATGTAATCCATTCTGTAAGTGCCCTAACATTATTGTATCAGCAGCTTACCTGAAAGTTCAGCACTTAGAACAAAGTGAAACCAAAACACACAAAACCCCATATCCTGCAACATCATCAGTTACAAATCCCAGCAGTTACCCTTAGTGCTTCAATATGGTGACCCCTGTGAGCAATTATGCTACTCTGTAGTTCAGAACAACTTTGTTTTAAAGTACCCAAGCGAATAATCTGAACAAGGGCTTCACACTTTTAATAATTTGCATTTGTCATGAAAAACCAAGTTTCAGAACTGCTGAAAATCTCACTTCCACATATAACAGACTCAAATAGAAAGTTTAAAACCATGAAGGGATGCACAATTGTGTCCCAATAACACACTGAGAAAAAAAAAAAATACAAAATTACTTTCATGGAATTATCTGAGACTACAGCTAAAGCCATTAGAAACAAATCTGGATTTTCTAATGCTTTTTTGTTTGAACTAGTGCAATGAAGTTCATCCCTGCCTCAATGTTGATGTGTATTTGGAGGCTTTATTGGCTGTAAGTACTATAACAGGAGCCAATTCTTAAAGTTTAAAAAAAAATAAAAAACGTGAAGAACCCCTCCCTCATCCATCACTTAAACCTGCAGTTTCAGGAATTACAAAGATCCTCACTGTCCCAAGTAATGGTCTGCTACTACTGTCACCTAGTTGCATATTACAGGAGTTGTTTATTTTTTACAGTTTGGGACAAGAAAGTTAAAACATATTTCATCTTCCCTACAGAGGACTCCTATGCTGTGACTGACAGCACATTAAAATCAAAAGCCTTGCAAAACTACTAGACCTGCTTAATATATATTTTGAACAAGCAGTAGAAAACAATCTTGAAACAGGTTTAGCCCATTAGATAGGATGTTTAATCACTAGCCCAACAAGTTGATTCCTCAAAGGGGAGGAACTGAGGCATCAAGCTGTGACATGGCTCCATGTCACTTCACAGCACAACACTGTCAGAAGTCACAGTGAATATCCTATTTGGCATGCAAAGACAAAACAGACTTACAAAACAAGGCAAGAAAAGCCTACAGCTTGTAGTTTTGACACAATCATCTGAAAAAAAGTGATGTCATAATTGCATACATGTCTCACTAAATCAAACACTTCCAAAGCTCAGAAGACTGAAGCAGTATGAAACCTAGGTTTTCTCTAAAACATTTGCAGATGATGCGCACTCCACGATTTTAATAACACTGCACCCACATATGTTAACCTTAAAATGCAGCAGGGAGGAGAACAGCCTGAAGTGTTAGAAGAGCAACCAAAATAAATCTTTGGAGCGTGATCTTCCACTGAGAAGTAGAAACAAACTGCTGAGTTTCTGGGCTATCTTTCCTCAATTCCCCTTTCTTGTCCTCCTTATCTGCATCTTGCCTGTCAGAGAAGACAGAAAACCTGGGTGGGTACAGGTAGACTGTGCTTTCTGAGGAGTTGAGAGGACTTCTTGAACAGGTACAGCTCTCCCTCACATGCCTCTTCCCAGTTGGAAGGGCCACTCCAGGTGCTCGAAGTGCCCAAAAAGCCCCACAGCAAAAACACCTTTGTCTAGATTTATTTTTTTTTTTCTGGACAATGACCCATTCCACAGCTACGGCAGTGCCAGACAATAAATATAACGCTGACAGCTTCAGAGACTGCAATTTTTCTGAAAAAACACGTTACCAAATCTATGTCACAGACCTTTACTTATGTACAACATGTGAATTCACAAACTACAGAACTGCAGTGAGGTACACGCTGTGTGTCAACACACTTACATAAAACAGACCACACCAAATCTATCACTGAGAATTTTCATAAGTGTCCCATAATGCCTTGTAATACCATAAGAGCCACACAGTTTGTTGTGGGGCTCATTCCTGCAAAAGTCCTTACAGAGGAATGCCAAGACGTAAATTCAGCATCAACCACTTACTATAAACTGAAGTCTTAAAGGTGCATCCACATCAACTTTTTAGTGCACATGTAAAGCAAACTTCCTTATTGTATCTACTGACTGCACATCATGAAGCAGTCCTGGAGTGGATGAACTTCTGGATTTCTGGGATGGATTTCTTTTGGACAGAACTGGACTGTTGGATGTAAAATCCAGAGCACAAGCAGCACACTTCAACACAAACAGGCATTGAGTCCATGCAGTCAGCCTGGAATTAGTTCAATGCCAAAAACAATCAACATAAAAACTTATTTTAAAAAAAATCCCCGAAATGCAAACAGTACAAGCACCAATTCCTCAGCATCAAATACTGAGTGCTACAGACACAACCCTGTCAGATCCTGCTACTTGTTAAGGCACACAACAGCTCCCCTGTTCCAATGCTCTTGAAAGGAGCCTATTAGTCCACATCCAGCTCATCTAGAGGGGGCTGTGGCTTCCTGTAGCCAAAAAAACTCCTTGGTTTTCACATCTTGTACTTCTTGGAATTGCTCACATACCAATGTCTCACATCCTGTAGGACCAAAATCAGGTTCTGTATGCACAGTCCTGACTTTGTGATGCAGCATCATCTAGCAAACCCATCATCTAACAATGACATGGATACAATGCTCTTAGTTCTCTACAGTAAAGCCACATGAAAGGATTAGAGCTTGACTGAAACTAAATCTCATGTGCCACAGGAAGGCATAAGCAAGCAATGGAGAAAATACCCCTCTCAACATTTTGGGGGTTATATATTTATCCACAGCGCTGGTCACCAAGCCCTACCTATGTGTTAATTCTCCCTCAGGAACTAGAGCTCCCAGGGCTTCTACTACCTCAGAGCACTTGTATGAAAGCAAATACAGTTTCTCCACTGCACAGGCCTAGCAGAATATTCAACACAAACATCTTTCTCTATCCAATTACCCAGTAGAAGCCCAAACCTTGTTGAGACATTCCTTGATATATAACATACTGCTCTGCACAGGCCAATTCTAGCAACACAGCTAATGAATTTTAACATATCATCGCAAATATTTCCTAAAAATTTATTGATCATATCCTTTGTATCCAAGAACAGTATCACAAAGGACAACTCAAAAGTATCAAAAGACATTCAGAGGCCCACAGTGCCTTCCTTACTGCAAGCCCAAAGAACCAGAGAAGCAGGTGGTTCCCTTGAAGACATGAACAGTCATAATCAAAAGCATATTTTGGCAAGGAGATCCACAGGTTCAACTGATACCAGGTTGATTAATCCAGAGCATATATTTATGCAGTTGTCAGCTACTGAAAGCTGTAAGAGACAATAAAATTAACTTGATCAGTTCATCTGTTCACCAAACAAGCTTGTAGCTCACCAGATCTTCCTGGAATTTTTCCCAGAAGTTGACATGACACTTGGATATTCTCATTGTCAGGTAACAGTGCAGTTTTATACCCTGCGAGTCTGCATAGCCTCTGGTTTAATTCTGCTACTTCATGTTAGTTTTTAGATGTATACTATTTGGTCCTGATCCCCTTGTCAGTTTGAAACTGGCAATACTGAAGTGATTACTAAAACTAACTATTACATCTGATCTGTCAAGAGTTTACGATTCTATTTTCTTCAGTAACCACTTGGGGGAAATGGAAAAGTAGTATTTTCTCAAGCCAAAGGATATCTTAACTCCCCATTCAACTAGGTCAGCTTCTTGAGAATAACAATGTTCTAAATGAGCCATTTGAATTAAATGCATTATCAATTTAAGAATCAACAAGGAAACAGAAAGGTAGAGCAATTCTCAAATTGTTCAGAACAGCCATGGTAACAATGTAACAATGCAGAACTTCTCATATATGCTATGCTACCATTAGCTCTAACAGATTAACAAGTAGATACATTTTATCTTTGCATAAAACTCAGAACCTTTTTAATCTAGGCATCAGCCCTAATACCTGGGGTTGGACAAGGCGATCTCCAGAGGTCCCTTCTGCCCTCAACCAACCAGCTAGCACCTATAGATTTGTCAGCCAACCCCTACTTGCAGTCAAGCACTGAGGACAGTTATTCTAAGAGCCAAGACAGTCACAGTCTTACTCTTCCCTCTGTCACTCCATGTTTACAGTAAAAATCACTTCCATGAGATCACCCTCTAACCCTCAGTCACCAAACTCGGAAAACACTACAGCAGCTTCAAAGCTAACACCCTGACAGTGCTGGATGACAGCTATCCAACAATGTCAAGAGGTTTCCACAAGGCCCTTCAAAAGATGAAACACAAAATCCTTACTCATGCAAGCATAGAGTGGCAGCTAAACAAAACAAAAAAATAAAAATCACCATTTCTCTTCAATTCCAAGGAAAAATCTGCAGCCAGAGGTTTCACTCTAGCGAGCTACTGGACTTCCCACAACCCCTTCTGCACCTTGTCAGCTGAGGTCAATATCAGCTTCTGACATCACATCAGGGATTTAGTAAGCAGCTGGTACCACAATTCTCCCATCAAAATCAAAGCTGCTTTAATGTCTTGAGGAAGCATTGGAATCATACCCTGTATTTTTTCAAAACACAAGAGGACATGTTTAGAAAAAATCTGGCGGCTCTGATATACTACTGTTAACAAACATGGTCAAGCATCTGTATCTCAGATGCAGAACTTGCATCCTGCATAAAGACGTACTCCTTTTCCCGGAAGTATATGGAATGATTATCGGGACACAATACCAGGCTGCGAACACCAAGAGGAACACGGGAAGAGAAGGAGCAGGTAGGAAACGAGCTTTGATGAATGAAAGGTAATGAAACAGTCCAAGGGATTCACCTGAGCACAGGGAATAAAACCACTAACAGCAGAACCACAAAAATTTAATCACAGCATTCTAGTCAAAGACATTCCAACTAAAACAACAGTGACATACAAAATAACCAGCAAGCTTCATTAAACCATAGTTTCTTAAAATATCAGAAAATGCAAAGAAATACACAAACAGCACACACAGACATTATGGTAAAAGGCAGCTACATGCTGAGACATCCAAGCTAAGGCTACAGCACACCAGGGATTTGTGCACTTCCCTTGACCCTGTTATGAGACCTGTTACCCTTCTCATACAGTTGCAGCTATCTAGAGAGTCACTGCAAGTCAGAACCCTGCTTCAGCATCTTGTTTGAAGCTTCAAGTATAGGTCAGAGGTGGAGAAGCAAACAGCAGGAACAAAGGATTCAGTGTGGAAGAACCTGTAAAACTAACACAGCACCTTCCAATGCTTACAAATTCTTATTGAAGCTCAACTTCAACACTATAAATTCTATTACTGTACTCACAGGTATATTCTGCTGTACGCACAATGCGTCTAATACTATTTACACTTCCAGTCTTGGCTATAATTACATTATGAGCGACTTGCAAATACTTATAAATAACAAAAATTTGTTTCATTTGCATTGCACTTTCAACAACTTTTTCCCTGCTCGCACATCACAAGTAATTAAAGTTCTCCATTAAGATTAAAGGAGAAAAAGCATGAACTAGCAGAATATTTGCTTCCTAGAAGTGACATTATGTTTTGCTAAACACATGGGTCCGCAAAGCACAGATTCAGGCCTACAGAAAGATTTGCATACCAGATCTGAACGTCACTAATCAAAACAAACAAAACTGTGTTTCATTACATTACCTGACACTAAAATTGCCTTTGAGAAATTAAAACGCAGATTTTTGGTCTCATGAAAGTGAAACCTGGGTAGCAGTGTTTGTTGTGCTGTATATATGATGGTGTTCCATAGTATTTAACAGCAGATATTTAAGAAGGAGTAAAAGAAAGAGATAAACTGACTCAGAATCCCCCAACCATTATTAACAACCACAGCCAGTAGTTCCCAAAACAGGACACTTATACTGCAGACACCTTTCCTCTCTTTGTAGGCATGGCCCTAATGAAATGCACCTGGAGGTACTGATAGTATTCTCAAAAACTACAGGAACTACATCAGAATAAACTTTCAGGTTCTCGGGGAAGCCATTCGAACAGCAGAGATGCTAGGAGACAAAGAACACCCAAAATGTCTTTTGGGGACTCTGGGTGAAGTAACAGACTATAAAGAATTACAGACAGTTATTGAGGAGAAGAATACTAATCGGCAGAAGACGACCAAACAAAGGAGTTCTAAGATGCACAAAAAGAGATCAAGCAAGATCACACGCATGGAGCCGAGCATCTGGAGATCAGGAAGGCTGTCAAGTGCAAGCCAGGACAAGCAATACAAGCTAAAGATACCAAGTGGTAGCAAAACCAGCAACCACATCTAAAATATACACAAAAAAACATGAGAAGAAAGTGTTTGGAACAGGAGTTTCTACCTTGACTACACACGCAGAAAAAAAATAACAGAAGGCACATAATAAATGCTTTAAGATAATCTTAAGTGTTGCCTAGCAACGAGAGGTAAAAACCGTACATAACAAGCAAAATACAACAAAAAGTAAACAATCACCAAACCATTACCAAAGGAGTCTACCACATGGCACACGTGAGAGAAAACGGGAGACGCAACACATGGCAATGCATAATCGTAAGAAGATAAGGGACAAGCAGCAAATGCAGAATGAGGGAAAGACGAAAAACTGCCATATCCAGGATACACATGGAAAGTGGAAGAAGCCCACAAGCTACTTTTGCCTAGATGCATTTGGAGAAAAACAGATACACCCAGAAGAGCAACAGGCAGTAGGAACACACAAAGGTGAAGCGGGAGAGAGGGAGGGTTGATTTACGGTGGGGCCAGAAGGAGAAAACCCACAACAGTCTTTGAAGGAGAACTGAGCCCCTGCAGAGTGAGGGAAGAGGCTGGGGAAGCGACGGAAACAGGGGCACGGGGGGAGGTAGTGTGGTGGTGCCCCGGACCGCAGCGGCAGAGCCGGGCAGCTGCATGCGTGCCAGGGCCGGAGGTGGTTGACAGAGCCGGACGAGCAGGCAAGGTGCCGGCGGCTTGCCCGGCGCGCTGTGCCGCGGGGACAGGCGGCGGAGGGGGGAGCCAGCCAGCCATGTTCGGCGGGGGCAGGGACGGCGGTGACAGGCGAGGCCCGTGCCCACGGGAAGGGCCCGCGCCGAGCGGGCAGGCCCGGGCCGCTCGCTCACCTGCTGCACCCCCAGGAAGTCGTAGAAGTTCCGCGGCACCTCCTCCACCAGGTCGAAGAGCTCCAGGTCGCCGCTGTCCCAGGCGCGGGCTCGGAGCGCCGCCAGCCCCCGCAGCGCCAGGAGCGGCAACAGCCGGAGGCGCTCCACGGCTCGCTGGCAGCTCATGACCGCGGCCCCGGCAC
>JASSUY010030739.1:25315-42492 GCA_032466535.1 Forpus xanthops | reverse complement strand
TGCCATGGGCAGGGACACCTCCCATTAAACCATGCCACCCAAGGCTCTGTCCAACCTGGCCTTGTACACTGGCCAGTGATGGAGCATTCATAACTTCCCTGAGCAGCCCATTCCAGTGCTTCACCACCCTTAAGGTAAAGTTCTTGAAATGCGTTTCTCATGGCAGTCACCAGTAACACAATGTGGAAGGGCTGTTCTGAGAAGGAAAAACATGGATGGGTAACTGCTCCCACTGAGGAGGCTGGGCAGCTGTTTCAGCTCTGCTGCCTCTAGCACTGTAAAATCAGTCATCCCTTTGAAGGGCAGGGCTGTTTCTCTTTAAAAGCTGGACCAAGTTCTCAAACTCTGTCTTCAATGACAATATAACAACATCTGGAGCTCACAAGATACCTGTCTGTGGTAACTGCAGGCCTGTCAAAATCCTCACAGGGTTGCAGCATGACTTTCTAGGTTAAGGACCAGAGACCTCTGATCTTCAATCCAACCCTGTCAGACGATGCTAAATTTGTCCTGACTCTTTGTTTGCAAACGTTGGCTGTGTCAGCAAGCCTTTTCTCTCTCCTTCTTATTAAGCAGGATACCCAAGTGTGCATAATTTGATGGGGGACGGCTCCTGGAGGGCCATTACTGTTAAAGTGTACAGTCATTTTCAAAGTTCCCTGGAGATTCCTTGAATCTGGTCCTGGGGTGAATAAGCTTTATAGGCATTGAATCTACCAGCAGGGTTAGATTCAGAGAATGGAGCTGGGAAGTAAGAGAGGGAAGGCTGAAAGGGCAAAAGCACAAGGAGCTAAGAAAAGGTTTTTCAGACTTCCATGTTGGTCTGACATTTAAACTCCACAGGAGGGGCAACTGTTTTGATCTTAAACCTCCTTATTTTATCTTAAACCTCCCTGCATCTCATGATCCACTAGTGCTGGAGGAGGAACAAAACAGGAAATAAGGAAATATTTGAGGGCTTAAATCTTGGTGGGAAGAAGAGTGTACATGAGGGATGGATAATTCCAGAGGATTAAAAAAAATTGCATATTGTAGAGAGTGGTGCAATATTAATAACTTCACATTCAAAAAAGAGGTGAATATACAGAATAGTGAATGGCTATGAATGGATCACAATGGGAAATATGTCAAACATTAACTGTTTCATTTACCAAGCTGCTCAGTTAATAGCTTCTTCTGCTGTGTAATGTAATAATTTGGGCTGTTTCACTCTGATACATAGGTATTTCATTCCATATATTTAATTTTGATTTCAAAGTCCCATGCTTATTTTCATCTAAATGGTCTCTCAGTTTTAACATGCCACAAACTGGTTTTGTTTTGGCTTGATATGCCAAACATTAAGCTTTCTTCCCAAGCATGTTTTCACTGATAGTGCCTATCCAGCTGTTTGGGAGCTGCATGATCCCAAAGGGATGGAACTCAGAGCACAGTTTTCACCACTACAAGGGCATATAAGTATTGTAATGTATGAAGATGTATTCTTGTCAATAATCTCAGAACAAAATCACATGCAGGATGAATGCATGCATGAGGCAAATATTGGGCTATTGATGATGCCTGTTCAAGGAGAGGAGATGGACTGTTCCAGGGTCACCTGTGTGACTGCTCCGGTGCATGATCAGTACTTGCTCTGTTCAGAGACCTCCTTGGGCAAAATAAAATCCCTGTGACCCAGTCCAAACAAGCAGAATGTGTGAAATAAAAACTTAAACACTCTGTGAGCTCTGAAAACAAGTGATAAATCCTGCTCTTCAGGAAAGTCTGGTAGTGTTTCACTGAACTGGGAGTGAGGAGGGGTGTGTAAAGGGATTTGTGTGGAGTTCATCTGTGCCTGTTCATAGAGGCACCATCTATCATCCTTCCGAGCGCCTCTCAGGCACTGGGTTCTGTGCACCAGATTCCCTCTAGAGAGACTCAAATGTGTTCCTGGAGAAAAGATTGAGTAATGGGAATCCTTGGAAATGAAGAAAGGCACTCGTGCGGTTTTCCACGCTATGAAAGGTCTAAACATTAATAAGATAACTTCCTTTTTTTCTTGCCTTGTAGTGCTGTGATGGTGCTCCAGAACTCCTTGTTACAGGCTACTGTTAAGGCCATGAACTTAGCAGGGTTTAGAAAAGAATTAAAAAACCTTTCAGGGGAGTCAGAGAATCCCTTTATATTACATGGAGTCGTCACCGCTGTACTGGAGGGAATAAACCAATAAGTGAGTGGCAAGGAAAGTTATGAGTCTTAAAGGAAGTTTTGTGCCTCCTTTTGAGAAGCTTATTAAGTGGCAGTGAGATGAAACACTAGGAGAGAGACAGCTTCAGTAATTTAGTCTGTGATGTTCATGGTTTAGGTTTTATGCCAGGTATAGCAAAGCTGTAACATAGGTCTTTGCTTTCGTGCTGTTTAGTCCACTTAGAGGAAGCACTTGTTCAGCTTTCTCAACCTGTGAATTGTTTTGGGGGTTTTAATGAATTTTCATCTTTGGGAATGCTGTATGACTGACAAATGTTATGAAGGCCGAGTAATGCCACTTTTTGGATGTGTCACCACATTTCAGCAGGGCATTGCATGGAAGGGCGCTAGAAGTGACTGCTGTTGGCTTGGTAGGGACAGGTAACAGGGATTTTGTTCTGTGCTTACTGCTGGTGTGGGTCTCATGGGCTGTTTCTTCCTTTACTGAGCAGGCAAGCAGAGCAGGGGGCTGCACAAGGGGAGGCAGGAGTTCTCATCTCCCCACTCCACAGGCTGTTTCTTACAGCCACCCGGCCACCCCTGCTCACTTGCTGGGGTCTGGCTGTTCACCAAGTGACAAGTACATGGGATTTAATTAGCACAAAGTGGTAGTGAAGATGAGATTTGATCCAGTGTCTGTCTGTTTTGTATTCCTGCTGTATACAGTGCTGGAGACAACGGAGCAGAGACACAGTTAGGAAGTACATGGTTATAGTCAACTTGAATTTGGAAGCAAGAAAGAGAAAAGGAAATAAAATCTCAGGCCATATAATTAACTGTTAACAAGAAGGGAAGTTTTCTTGTTCAGATTGAGTCTGTGCCAATTTCATTTCTCTATGTAACTGAAGTCTGTTTTGTTTCAAGTGCTTATTTAAACAATAGGTATTTTGTTCAGCAAAATTGTGCTTCAGGAGATTGCCCTATCTTGCCTTTTTTCAGACAAAAATTCCAAGTGCTTTTCAATGTATGAATTGTGAAATATTGAGCTTTTCTGCGAGATCTCTTGAAAATCTATTCCAAGGTCCACAGTAACATCTATCCCGATCAATGTGTGCTCTTCTGAATATGTGCCCTTATAGAAAGAGGTAGAGAAATTAGAAAGTGACTGATAACTTAGATAGCAGTAGGTAAGGTAGAGCAATAAAAGTGAAGTTAATAAGATAAAACAAAACCCTGAAATGTACAAAATGTCATCCTGCACCCAGAATAAATTAGTTTGTGATTCCAACTTAGCTGGAAGCAAAAGCATGATCCTTAAGTGAGCCGGTGCCTATGCAGTTTGCTTTGCTTTGCTCTGCTCTGGTGTGAAGTCATATTGCCATTAGTAAGCCTGGTTATTGATCGTCACTCACCCTCCCTCCCCTCTTTTCTTGTTCCCCATCTTTTTTTTACTCTTGGGCAGTGTGTGCTGTCTGTCATCATCTCTGTTATCTTGGGAGGGGTTTATTTCTTTCTTTTCTGTTTGATATCATTCTTTGCTGGGTGGATTGAGGATGTCATTCCCGTACTCCTCTTCCTCAAATTTCACACCCACTTTGATCTTTTCTAGAAGCATTTTATCAGCATTTGCTTATGGAAGGAATCAGCTCCTTTTTGTTCAGAAAACATTATTAGTGTTCTAGCGATGCCGGGATGGCTTTTATCTCCCTGTGGAATCTCATTAGCTTTACATTACAATAGGAACAGCATATGTGCAACTGTGCCAAAGTGGCCAGTCAATTTAAATTTGTTAATAGCAGCATGTTTTTTAAGCAATTTTCTTCTGCGGAGAGAAAACAACTTTGTTGTTCAGGGGAAAAAAAGAAAAGGCAGTTTGTTAGAAGTAAAAATACAGCAGAAGGAGAGCGGTTGCTCATAAATACCTTCAGAACTTTCTATTCTTTGACATGTCTGGTACTATCCTCTAAAAGCACCGTCTTAAAAGAATTCATATAGCGAGTAGGGCTTGGATTGCAGGCATTTTTGAACACTGCAGAGATGTGTTTAAAACAAAGCACTGATTGGAGTTCTGCTGTGCTATTTTTGCACTGTTAATCACCTGATTTCTAATATTATTTTTAATATGGTGACATACAAACGTTTTAAGCAGATTGAGGTCCATTTTGTGACTTGTTTTTGCAAACTAACAGCAATGTGCACAATCCCAAAAGTTTTCCCCTCCAAATGTCAGAATCATATGTCCCTATTCATGCTGAATGGAGCCGCTTTTGGAATGAGTTGTGCACGACTGATGGGGAGCAGAATCTGTTTCTAAAATAGTAGCGCAACTTAAAACTAGATCTGGCATAAGACATACTGATTTGATGTAGTGTTCTGTGGAGGAAGTTTTGTATGGTGTGAATTAGAGCTTGTCTGTACACGGATTTATTCAGGAATATGTCTTTTACTGAATAGCTTCAAGCATGAGCTTCCGTTTCTCCAGAGAAAGAATTGGGAACAAGTAGAGTTTAGATTGGAATAGCAATTGTATTTTCTGTTTACACTTCATCTTACTCAAAATTTGCTATAGGATATAGACACACCATGGGAAATACATAGACAAGCCTTTAGAAGGGCACCACTTCTCCATGTTAGAAGTAGAAAATACAGTTTAATCATTCACTGGACAACTGTGTCATTTTTTGGACGCTTTAATATTACTGATGGGGACCATTAATAGCTTTAGAAGGTACAAGGTGTGGAAGGGCTCTCATGGTTGTGTTGTCTTGAGTTCTTTAATAGTCCAGCCTAAAGAATTTTGCCAATATTTTCTGCATTCAGTCTTGAACTTCTGGGAATAAGCAAGTTGTTGACTGTGCTAATAACTTGAGGACTGACAGGCTAAGTTACTTCGGGTGAATTGTATCAGAACTGTCAAACTGCCTCCTTCCAGAAGGAGCAAAAATTGGCAGTGATTGAAAAAAATAATTAAATCCTATCAAAGCATTGGTTTTCCTGATTTTTCTTTAATCATTTTTGCTATTATACACAGGATAATACACATTTTATATGTACTATGCCTAGCTGTGATTCCCAGATGTAAGATCTTGTTATGGCTCTATCTGGGAAATGAAAAAGCTTTCTATTAGAAATCCTTTAGTAATGCAAGTATTTATAAACCATAAGCATATTAATTGATTCCTGGTTTCAAAGGAAATTAAACTGAGAGCTTCATTTCTGTTTGTTCAATGTAAGCAACCCGAAACAGGACTGCAAGAGTTCAATATTTTAATTCTTCCCCATTAGAAAATGGAGAGGAGCATACTCAATCTTTTCTGTTAAAATGCTTTTTAATACGTTTAATACATCCTGGCATTTTGTTGTTTGTTTTTCGTTAGTAAAACAGGCCAAAACCAAATCTTGGAGGGGTTTTTTTGGAAGTCATAGCCTCTAATAAATTGGTCTTCCAGTAGTATTTAATTTAGTTACGTTATTGACAATGGTTTATTGGGCAAATCAGCCCAGGTTAAGAGAATGTGTTGTGTGTAAAAAAACTGACCAAAGGAAGCCTACAAAGAGAAGACCAGAGAGCTTTCTTCTGGCATGGTTTGTTCAGTGTCTTTGCTTGTTTATGATTTCACAGAAGACAGTCACAGGAGGATAGATTTTGCTCTCATGCTGTAGGTATGTGAAAGTTAGGCACATTATTTGCTATGGATGCTTTTTATTTGGTACAAAAAGGTTGGGTTTTTTTTTAGCTTTTTATGGTTGGGCTGGTAGGCCAAAGCATGTTAGTTTAGTGTTGTTCCACGTGGCACAGAGCTAGTTACCTTCTTCATCGCTGGGCTCACATTAGCCACCGGTTTGGATTCTTTTAGGAACACTATTAGGTTTTATCATGTTTATGAACTTCCAAGGGTGTGCTTGATTTTACAGCATGCATAGAGTTATTTATCATGATTGCTTCAACTGATTCTTTTGTGGAGCTGACAGAGGGAATGGAAGGCCACCAGCAAAAAGCTACCCCGAATTACCTTGAGAATGTCTTGGAATCCTTGTTTTGCTACTTCCCCATGGAATTTATACTGTTTTCCTGCAGATTAACACTGCTTTGTCTAAAATACAGATGGATAAGGGTATGTTCTTCTTTTACCTGTTACAGGTGACAGATCATGCAACCACTGCTCTATTGCACTACCAGCTGCCTCAAATGCCAGACGTGGTAGTCAGATCTTTCATGGTAAGTGTACTGGAAAATACATCTTTCATACAGACTGACTTCAGCATCCTTAAAGTGATCGACATTGAGCAGTTCGGATACAGTTGTAATTTCTCCTGTTTAAACAAGTTAGACAGTAGAGATTGTAATTCTTGTTTCTCATACCTGAACAAAGAGCTCATTCTCACTACCCTGGGGCAATTGGTGTTGGAAGACTGAGCCATATATGGTTCTTCCATCACAGATCTCAATACTAGCTTGATGATTCCTATTTGCAGTTGGTTTGGATAGGACCAGCTGGAAAGACAGCAAGAAAAACTCAACTAAATGCTTCTTTATGGCCCAGCGCTTTCATACTGTTCGTACTGTGCAAGAGTTGAGTCCTAAACATAGTTATGTCTGCTCTGCTGGAAGTTCTTCGGTAAGAGGAGATTCCCAGTTGGTACCACCTAATTTTGCCATTCACAGTCCTTAGATGCATACAGTAGCATTGGTTCTATTATATCTTTGCATCTTTAATTTCAGCTGTATAATTTCAGAACAGTCAGGCTCCCTTACCTGCTGTGCTGGTTTCTTTATTTAATAAGACTGCCACTAAGATGGGAGATTTGCAAAGGTCTTTTCTCTTGGAGTGCATCTTAAACTAGTTTTGAAATGCTTTTCAGAGCAACTCTTACTGGTCAAATTCGTGTTTGACGTGCTTCTGAAAACTAGTATTTAATAGGACAAGTAGCACCTTTGGTTGAACCTTGGACCTGCCTTCCCAATTTGATAAAACTCTTGAAACTTTTAAGAAAGCAAAACCAGATGTACACCAGAAGTGTTGGTCCTTTCACAGAAGTGCAATCCACATGACAGGATATAATGATGTCCTTATTTTCTGATAGGAATGAAGAGCCATTTTTTTTTCTCCTTGCTGTCAACAGATGTCTCAAGTGCACGATTTAACTTCATTTACCTATTTTTGTGTTATGGTTCAGAAAATTTGATTTCTCTGTATTACAAGCAAAGCCCATCCAAACTCAAGTAAATGACAGCAATTTACTTGTAGTGTTCTGTTGCCCTTGTCCTTGTATTCACTGCTAAACCCAGAGAAGATCTAGTTCTCTTGAAGGAGAGTTATTGACAGCCAAAGGTTCTGTTGCTATAGAAAAGGCTCTGATGAAGTTGGAAGGATTTGTTTCAATAAACTCAGCTGGCCTCCTCTTCAGAGAATAGTTTTCTCTTATCGATGCTATTCAATAGGACTTTAAATGACAAGATTCTTGTGCATTCTTCACAGTAGGAATCTGCCAGCCTAGGTGATTTTTAGTTGTGTATCTCCTTGAGAATTATGTAATGCTCATTGCTATGTATGATGATGGAAACAATCCATTCTAGAGGCAGGAACTGTACCTAGGAACACCTGAACTTACTGTGTTGTTATGCACTAGCCTTTTATATATATATATTTATCAGTGTAATCGAATTTAAAATGGTACGGTATTTTTATGACCAATGAATATTGATCTTAAAATCACATTACAGAGGAAGTTAGCTTGTTGTGAAAGTCCTTATATCTTCAGCTATGAAGAGTTGAGACTGCTGCAGTATGATTGCAGCAGGGGTGTGGTAGATGGTCATAGGAAGAGACAGACCAATACTCGGTTGAAGAAGGTACCCATCAGGAGCAATTATATTCCAGTAAAAATACGAGGGACATTACAATACTTGCCTTCTATCAGTGTAGTTTCTCTAGCTACAAATACCTCCTGCTCAGAGCGCATGAATTTCTATTAACAAATTTGCTTAAGTGACTAAAAAAACACAACATGATTAATAAAGTGGGAATTCAGCTATACAGTGACCTTGTAATCTTGGGCATGTTTCTGTTTATAAAATCACTGTATACCTCGCTGGGGCCTTGCCAAAGTACATTCCCTGTCCTTGCTAGCACTGTTTGACAAGAATGATGACAAAGGGGAACATCTATCCAGTTTTCTTAATTTCTCTCCCTTTTCCTTTTAGACCTGGTTAAGAAGTTACATAAAGCTGTTCCAGGCTCCATGCCAGCGCTGCGGAAAGTTTCTGCAGGATGGCCTGCCACCCACATGGAGGGATTTCCGAACACTTGAAGCTTTTCATGACACTTGCAGGCAGTAGAAGCCCAGACCCTGATAACATGAGGAGTGGACAATCTGTGGGGCTTGGAAGAGAGCTGATGGTTTGACAGGTGATTCCATTTCTGAACCTTTCACCCTGTACTAAGTAGTGAGGTTGCACTAATACATTTGACTCTTTAAAAGCCAGCACTCTGCAAGGCACATGTGAGACTAAAGGATTTTGAAGAGGATGGTAAGAAGCTGTGTTGTGATCACTTGATACTTCTGAGGTGAAATGAAATGTCTGGGGGGATTTGACAGTAATAAGTCATTATTCTAAACCTTAATGAAAATACCTGTGTACAGTTTGTGTTTCGTGACAGAATTTGCAATGTCAAAGACTTTTACAAGTTTGAAATAAATTTTATATTCCAGAATTTGTGATGGTTTTTTTTTATTTGATCAACAGAATCCTTGGGGTTGGGAGGGAAGTTTCAGTGCTGCTCTTTTCTTTAGAAAACCTGGAAACATTTAAAGATACTGCAGATAGGATGGGGAGGGGTTGTTGCAAGGCTGCTCATCTGAGTGCTGGTGCTGGGGGGGATGTTGTGGAAGAGATTATGGTGTTGATCAAACATGGAATTTCAAAGGCATGTGGCAGCTTGGAAGATGCAATGTACTGTCTAAGGTGGGGGCAACAGATGTTTCCCTTTACTAAAATTGTAATGAAAAATGTTAGCCTAATCTGCATGTATTAAGTGGTTGGAACATGTGTGATGAGCAGTGACAGCGTGTCATGGTTTAGGACTGTAAGTAGTGAAAGAATTCATCCCTAAAGCACAGCTTCTGCAGCACAGACACATACAGCATGTTTCCTGTGGGATTTAAAATTTACCTGCAACATGCTAGGGAAGAGTATGATCCCTCCCAGTAATCACTGCACTTGGAATGCTCATCTCTGACCAGCCTCTGCCATTTTTCCTTCACCCAAAGATGGGGAAGGTCCTTGGTCCTGACTGGGACTGTAGCACTTTGTGTCTTCTCTGGGATTTTCCTCAGGACTGTCATTTCATCTGTCATCTCCTGATAGTCACTTTGATTAATTCCACTGTGATTCCCACTGGTGCACTCTTGTTTCCTTTACAAGCTGCAAAGGCTTTGGTAATAAGCTTCCTTTCGGGAGCTGGTAAGGGGGGTCTGAAGCTTTGTCAATCAGTTAATTTTCAAATGGATTGACATTAAGGTATGATGCTACAGACTGAGTTATAAGGTTCCTTCTGCTTATAAAAGCTGCTGCAGAAAGAAGAGATGTCCTCAGGAGCTTTAGTGGTGGCAAAGTTGGGGTTGGTTCTCAGCAAGGAGTGTGGAGTGGAGTTAATCACCTTTAAGAAAAAGGGGACGAAGGGGGCACAAAAACAGAGCAGGAAGGGAAAGAAGCCAATTGAAATAAGGTGCTCAGAGATTTTAAAGCACTTGTTAATATAATTTGAACTATACAGCATTTATGAAACAGCCCATTTTATAGCTGTGAAAACTGAGAAATGAAGAAACTTCAGTATCACCCTGTACTTGTGTGGTACTAAGTTAACCGTGGTTGCTGGTAACATGAAAGACAGCTCCCAAAGACAGCAACTCCTTCCTGCAAGGACTGTGCGATATGGAATTTCAGCTTTCTAGTTACACAAATCTGTGCAAGGCGGGCTTTATGAAAGAGAGGAGCCTGAAAGAAAAGGCATGCTTGTGGCTTCCTTCAGAGGCACAAGTGAAGAAGAGCGAGGATGTGTTTGAGGATGCTGGTAAGTGAGATCTGATTCCTTCTAACTTCTTATTTTTAATTATTCCCAATCACCAAACACAACCATTGCCGTATGGGATAAAGGCCGTTTCAAATCCGCTTGCAGTTGAATTAGCTAATGACAGCTTTTCCTGCTCTTATTTGACCCAAGTAGCCTTCTTGATACAAAGATCACCCAAGACAGAGCAATGTGTGCATCTTAGATGAGAGAGCGCCCTGTAAATAGGCATCCCTGCTCTCTGTCCCATTACTACACTAATTAGAAGCTCTGGGTTTCTGATAGTGTAAGCCTTTTTTTTTTTGGTTAATGTAAAGGTCATAATACAGTATCCAACCTGCTTTAGGCACTGCTCCATCCTGTTTATACTGAAATAATGGTGCAGAAAGCAAATCCTGAAGTTCACAAAAGTATTGTGTGTGGAATCATGGCTTGGTACTTTTAATTAGCTGCAGGAAGCGGCATCAGCCAGTCTGTGTTAATTGAGCCTCATATTTTAAACCTGTAATTGGTGAACCTGATGGAAAGGCATAAAATTCACTGTTGGTACCTCAGCACAAAAATAATTGTCTTAGAGACGTGCAAGCCTGTTGGTCATGTTCCTTCCCCCGGGAACTGCAGTAGGAGGGGATCTCTCATAGAGGCCCTGAAAGAAACAGTGATCTCCATCCCTGCAAGCCTTCAAGTGCAACAGGTTGGACTACTTCTGTCGTGGAGAGTAGAATTCAACTCTAAACTCTTCTAAAGCTTATGAACTGCAGCGTGTGCTTGGCCCTGCTCACTGCCCTGAGGTCCAAGTGCTCAGTGGCCAGCACTGGGTTATTGCTGAGGTGGGGATTTCCAAGCAAGCAGAGGCTCATTTTGAGTTTTGAATGTGAGGAGTAGAAGGTGGGAGATTGTTCCTAACAAAAAACCCATTCCCACCACACAGCATTTTGCTGTTCTTCCTCCACTTTGTAGCTTGGGTAATGGGCATTGCTGTTTCCCCCTTAGTTAACAGGGATGGGTGACAAAGAGCAGTTTAGTTGCAGATGAGCAGCCTTGCTTCTTTTTATCATTGGAGTTTGTTGCAGCTTTTAAAATAGCTCTGTTCTTTGAGGCAAACGATGAGGGCTGTGATCCATAAAGACTGTTTGTCTCTCACCTCTTCTAGAGCATCTTCCAACCCCTGTTGGGGGTTGGAACAAGGTGATCTGAAAGGTCCTTTCCAACCCAAACCATTCTGTGATTCTAGACTGCATTTCTCTTGATGCCTTTCTCTGCAAGGCAAGTGCTGCTGCCGAAGCAGTAGCAGCCAAACATAACAAGAGAGGACAGGAAACCAATCTACATGCAGAAACAGCAGTGCTGCTTCTAGTGGCTCAGGCTCTGTATGCCAGAGCAGCATTGTCATTGTTTATACTACAATGATGTATTAATCTCACCTAACAGTGCAGGGAAAGTGCATTGTCTCACCCTGCTCAGCATCCTCTTGGTATCACTTGCCCTGCTCCCAGCGCACGCTCTGCTGTCGCACCCCTGGTGCGAAGAGAGCTGGGTTTATTTCCCCATGTGCCAACCCCACCGACTGCGCTGCTGGTGCTGGCGAGTGCTAAAGGTTACAAAATCCATCTTTTTGCTAAGAAAGCAACTTAATTAATGTGAAAGTTTCTCTGGTGACGGCAGCCAGCAGCTACGCAGCGCAGGCTGCAGCCAGCTCCCCTCTTCCCTCCCAGCACCCCCCCTCCAAAACCACTTTAATTTCTCTGCCAATATTGGACAAATGTAACAGGCTGACTTTTTAATTTTCTGCTCCCAGGTCTCCGTTGTCCCCTCATGCATTTTTCATCGCAGCTCGTGGCTCCCTCCCTGCCTGCCCTGTGAACAATATTGATCGACTGATTAAGCCATCAAGCCATGGCAAACAACTTTAATTTTCTAACCAAAGCCTTTCCCTTTGCTTCCTCTCTCGTATATTTACCTTCCTGCGAAGTTTTTAATGCCTGCTTGGAAACAAATACATATTTTGAATTAGTCCCTGGGTTAATTGGGAGCTCTGCACCACCGAGAGCAATCCACAGTAAAGTACTAACCCAGAAAATGTAATGAGAGAGGGGGGAAAGTGCTGGTTCAAAGCCAGAATCATTCCTGCCCCAGCTTTTGGAGAAGGGCTTTAAGAGGACTTGGGGTGCTTGTCTATTCCCTTTGGTCTCTCCCAGTATCCTTAAGTTTTACTGAGAAGCAGCCTCCACAGCAGGACAGCATCCCTGTTCGTACATTACAACCCTTGGGCTCTGGGTACCAGCTTGTGCTTATGCAAGTTCTTGGATCACGAATGTTCTCAGCTAGAGCCTCACCAGGTCTCCTGCACACCATTGCCTGTGTGCTCTGAAAACCTGAAGTGTTCCTGCAGGCAGAGGTGAGACCCACGTTGTCCTGTAGGACATCATCAAGCCATCATGGTAAGTGAAAGGAGATTCATCTGACCTGAACCCCAGGTCCGGCAGGTGAGTGAAAGCATCTTTCATGCAAACTCAGGACATGTGGCCTCAGTGAGGCTTGCCAGCACCACTCTGAGGGTTTGCAAATGGCTTTTCAAGGTAAAGATACAGGTTAAATATCGGGATGTTTGTCACTCAGTGGAAGCCTTAGCGCTCTGCACTGTGCAGTGATGCTGCAGTCCTGCCTTAGGTGCTGGTCCTTTCGGTAGCACTGAGCTGTGGAGCACAAATGGTGAATTGTAGTCAAATCTTGAGCATTGGCTCAAACACTCAGTCTGATGTCTCTAGACATGTGAGTGCCAAAGATGTGCAAAACCTCCCAAAGGACCCAGGCCACTGTTGATGGGGGTTTCCGCAGAGGCAGAGCCAGGACCAGGCATCTTTATGCCTCTGTGACTGCCCTGTCATTGTATTTCTTCCAGTGTTTAGCTAGGAATCAGTCGCTCCTTGTGTCCCAATCAACACAGAGAGCCTGGAGGTGGGAGATGTCACTCCCAGCACGGTGGGTAAGCAGGAGGCTTGGCTATGACTCAATAGCTTGTACCCATCACTGCATGGAAACCTCAGATATTTCTATTGCCATCCTCACCTCTGCCAGTGGGACCTGGGTACAGGTTCACATGATGGATTTAGTGCAGGTGCATGTGAGAGGGGACAGATCAGCCCCACAGGCGGCTCCTCATGCAGGTTTCATCACTGAGTTCAGCCCCTTATTCCATGGGAACCATTCGTTCCATTAGGTTCGAACCTCAGAGCCCATGGTGAGCCCTCAATTGCCTCAGTTTATCATGAGCACACCCAGGGTTTGTTCTGACCTCACCTGGTGTCCTTTAGAAGGACAAGTAGGTAAGTGTCAGCTTCAGCCGGGTTTCTTCCCATTACAAGTTGGCTGCTTTGCCCATGGACATTTGTTGGTCAGAGGATACAGTGGAATTGGCTGTTCTATGAGCAACAACCCTCAAACAAAGCTGTCTTGAAGTCATTGGGGTCTGTGTCACCTCTCTTTAAGCTCTCTGAGGGACTCTGATTTCAATATCAGATAATTAGTTGCTATGAAGACCAAGTGTAGGAAAAGCCGAGTCATGGACTTGTTAGAACTCCTGAGGTCATCCTTTCTATTTGCCTTTTAGAACCAAGTGATCACAGTAAGAGACAACTCCAGATGTGCTCCTTGTTAGCACCAGGAGGGCCACGAACCCTCTGGGAGGTCAGAGTATGGGCCTCTGGAACAACAAGGGGGTTTTTCATCACCTGGCATTTTATCCTCCGTAAGGTTCAACAGGGGCACTAATGCCTGATTACCAGGTTTGTGTCGTGAAAATGAAAGGGGATTAAAAAATGCGTAGGGATGGAAATGGTCTTTTATTGTATTGTGATAACCCAGGGACAGCTGAGCATTTCTCATTTATGTATGCTTTTATCTTAATAAGGAGCTGGTTCAGAATGAGAGTCCTTGTAGTTGGTAATGGGTTTGTGCTGATCAGACAGTTGCTCTGAAAACCAGGGCCTGGGTTCAAGGACGGAGGTGTTTGGTTATTCAGGTGCTGAGATTTGTCATTTGGGGTTTAAAGCAGTGCCACACCTGAGTCTGCCCTTCCTCAATGTCTCCAAGGAGTTCCTGCAAATCAGCTGAGGAATATTTCCAGACAACAACAAATACATGGGAAAAACTGAGTGGTGGAATGATTTCAGATTCAAGAGAGCGAACACCCACATCCAGAATGTGATGGTGAGAGTCACCTGAAAGAGGAGTGCGTGGTAGGGTTGATGTACCCGGTTACAATCAACCCATGGTGTCAGCATTTCAGCTCTGGAGTTCTCACAAGAAGCTGCTCATTTGGCATCCCCAGGTGAGGATTTACAGGCAGGAAGTTTCACTGTAGCCTTGGTGTAAAAATAACACGGGTAGCAGGGGGAAGCAGGCTGTGCTCGTGCAGCGCTGCTATGCCCTTGTCTCTCACCATCTGCACTTCCTGCATGCAGTCGGGTTTCATTCAGGTATTTTTAGCCCTTTTCCTTACAGCCTTCCTTCTCTTGATGACCCCTCTTTAAAATGCTAAGAAAGCAGGAGCCTTCCGTTGTTAAAGGTGCTGAAGTCCTCCAGCTCAGGGATAACAACGGGGCTGTGGCTTCCCTTTGGCTCGCAGCAATCTATAGAGCAGCTATGGGGAGAAGTGACCCATGGACGCTGTTTGCTTACTTCCCAATGAGAAAGGTCATCGGTTCCTTTGGCTGAAGAGGCTGGAACCTGCCCGGGAACCTGAAGGAAGGTGAAATGTCAGATGAGAATGGCAGTTTGGGGATGCTCTGCCCAGGGGTTGGATGCTGCCTGCATCCCACTGCAGGAGGAAATTTGGTCCCAGGGGTTGAAGGAGCCTGTGGTCAGGTGAGGTGGGGTCCCAAAATGCTGGATCACTAAAACAGGACCTTAACAGGAGGCTTGGTTATGTTTGTACTTCTCTGAGTCTGTAGCCAGCTCTCATATAAATCCTGCTCTTGTGATGAATTCCTCCTGAGGAGGTGACTCTGCTCATGTGCATCCAAAGCCCTTTTCCCAAATGTCCCCAAACCTGCTTTTCTGACTCAGATGTGCCCCCAGGTAAGAGGAGGGAGAGAAATCATCTCAGTCCTTCACATAGAGATCTGTTCTGCTCAGGCACTGTGTGGATTCACCACTGAGGTTTGGAGCTCTATAGTCTCGGAGGGAAGTGATACATGCTGATGTAGGATATTACCTGAGGATCTTACCCTCCTGCTCAATCCCATTCCCACCACTGCATCAGCCATGGAAGATTACAATTGAATTGGATCCTTTGTATTAAATACTTTTCTCCAATGAAATCTGTGAGGAAATTAAACCCGGAGTATTCAACAAAAGGTGAAGCTGCTCAGCTCTTCCCATTTCCTGTTTGTTTCCACATTGTGCCTTTGCTGTCCTCACATAGCCACAGACACCCATGAAATTAAAGCTGCTGATGTGAGAGCGGAGAAGCTGTGCTAGGAAACATTGAGAGCTATTGTGAGATGACATTTTGCCATCCTTAAAGGAGCAGTGGGTGATCCGTAAGGAGGAAGAGTCCTGCTCAATCTCTGCTGGTGACTGTGAGCTCTGTAGGGAAGTGAGAGGTGAGCTCTTGGATATTACATCTGATACCTGTGGAGTCTGCAGGGGGATATGGTCCTCTGCAAGACACAAATCTGCACGCTTGCTCTAAGGCTTTCAAACTGTTCATTCTGTTCATACATTTAGCTCTGATGCTTGGGTATAGCCCCATGGTTGACATCTCATTTTCCACACCTATTTGTTTCCTTCTGTTCCTAATTCTTTTGGGTGTTTTGATGTTAGAAATTTAACAGAGGTTGGGATTTCTTTTTCACTGCAGAACCTTTTAAAAGGGTTTTCTTGGCAATGGGAGTGCTTCACCATGACTGAAGCCACAGCCAAGCATGGGCCCTTTCCTGGCAGTCTCCACGCTAGGAAAGAGCTGAGTTGTCTCTTTGGTAATACAAGCCAGAAGCGCAAGGCAGAGGAACAGATGCACCCTCACCCAGGTTATAGCGCCGAGAGTATTTGTCATTAAATAGTGGTGAAATGAACAAAAAGCATCACCTTCAGCCCTGGTTTTGCTCTGGTTTTCCCCAGCTATGGTGCTCCCAGAGCTCTGCATGAGCACTGTGGGGATATTGCTTGATAGGCTCCATGGCAAAGGTAAAGCTTTCAAAGGGCACTCGGGAAGCAAAGTAATGAAATAAAACCAGGAGCGAAACCTCACCTCCAAGTCACTGATTTGTAAACTGCTCTTAAAACCAGCACTGCCGACCAAGGCTTCCTCCTGTCGGGCTGATAACACAGAGCAATGTGCTCTTGGTCTGCTTTAGCACCGTTTAAATCCTGCTCAGCTTTAGGTACCGTTCCTCTTCAGGCTCCTGTTCCAAAGCAGTAACTTACACACCTGATACCCGGTATTGTGTCCTTTTCCTCCATTGTTTCATATTTCACTTTATTTTCTGTTCTTATTGCACTCAAGGCCATTGGTGCTGACCCCTGGCTTGTAACACTCCTGGAGGTGAGTCCAGGGCTGGGTTTTGGCTCACAGGCTCCTCTCCATCCTCCAAGGTTGTGCTGCACTCAGTGTCCACAGGATGGGAACAGTCTCCTGCTTTCATCCCCACAGGCAGTGCTGGGGGTATTTTATTGGCCACAGAAAATCAGATTTCTTTAAAATGTAAATACTGAAAAATAGTTCTGGTTTTACCTTTCATCCCTGAGGTGTCACGGGCTTCATAAACCCTCCTTCAGGTTTGCATTGACTGATGGCAATGGCACTTTTGCTTTGGCTTCGATAGACCTTGGACTGGTCCCAGGGTGCAGCAATGCAACAGTCTCTGCAAGGGAATGCAGCAGCTATTAAACCTCCTGAGGTGATGCTCTGGGACGCTTCATGAGGTTGAATAAAAC
>JASSUY010030739.1:0-25215 GCA_032466535.1 Forpus xanthops | reverse complement strand
TTATCAGCACTGCTCCCAAGCTAAAAATCCAAAACACAGTGCTACACCAGCTACTGCTTAAAGAAAAATGACTGCTGTTGCTGAACCCATGACATGGTCCCAGGGTGCAGCAATGCAACGGTCTCTGCAAGGGAATGCAGCAGCTATTAAACCTCCTGAGGTGATGCTCTGGGACGCTTCATGAGGTTGAATAAAACAGAGGTAGCTTTGGGTTGGCATCTGTGAATCCCCGCAGCAGTAAGAGGTTGGAGAAGGGCCTGGGCAAAGATCCTGGATCCCACTGGGGATTCAGTAACTGCTCCAAGGATGTTATCTGCAGTCTCTGAGTGCAGGATGGGCTGGAGGCCAGTGGCTTGGCATAAGGAGAGTGCATGGGACCTTGGGGACACTGGAGGGTTGATGTGCTCCAAGGGGTGACCGCGGGAGCTGGGGTTGAGGATGACGGATGAGAAGGGATGAACTGTTTGGTGCTCATCCCAGAGCTGCATTGTGTGTGAAGAGGAAATGAAGCCTGGTGTTGTTGGGGCAGCAAAAGAGAGAGGGGGGTACAGACCTCGAGAAGAGGGAGTGAGGAGAGCAGTGGACCTCGTGTTGCCCCACAGATAGCACTGGGCTGGGGAGGTGCCAGGTCCCCAGGGCAGGCTAGAGGGGTACTGGGCTGTTCTCTTTTCCAACTGTGTTTATATGAAGGTGTTTCTCCCACCAGGATTTAATTACACCCCATTAAACGTCTCCACATTGTGTTTATACACCTCATATAATGCCACTGTGTGTGGGGCATGCACTTGTATTTGCTCAGGGACCAGCTTATAGAACCATCTGAATACATGGTGTAATATAGACATAAATCACAGCACTTTACTGTAACATGCTTGATCAAGCTGTGCTACAGATCCCCCATCTCCCCCCATCCATAATGATCTGTCCATCCATGGTGCAAGATTAATAGTGGCAAGATGGAGAGCATTAAGATGACATTATCTGGAAAGAGAGCAAACAGCATTTGAATTAAGGATTTTAATGGGATTGACATTCCCACTTCCTGCGGGAAAACACTGCCTGCACCTGTGGAAAAGCCCCTGGTGCATAAACTGGCATTAACCTGGCCTGCAGCAAGGAGAGATGGTGGCTCAGCATAGGGGTGAGGATGGCATTGGAAGGACAAACGGTGGCACAGCTCTGTGAGGTGCTGGAGGTTACCAATGGCATCAGCCATGGGTGTGTGAGCACCGGATCTCAACCCGTGGGACCAAGAGGTCCCTTCCCGCATGCAGCCCCGTGGGAAGAACTGATGGATTTCCTCTTCAGGATCCAGAAGCCAAAGGCTGAGACCCCAGGAGATGCTTTCAGCCTTTCACACGCTCTGGAGGAGCTCAGCACAAGCAGCAGCTGAGCTCACCGCCACCTTCTCTGCTCCCTCCTCACTTCCCTGCTCTGCTTTGAGGACCTCTCCACAAAGGTAACTCCATGGCACACGCGTCCTCTCCTCGTCCTGCTCTGAACCGCTCCGTTGCAGTTTTTTCTCCTGATCTTGGTGCTAAAAGTACTTTAAGGCGAACCCTGGGGTGTCTCCTTCCGGCTGCTCCCTCCCCTCCTGCTCCTCCTTCCCAGGCAATTTCCCCACAGCAGAGCTGGCTCTTTCATCCCAGTGGAAACATGGCATTGATCTCACCCCTTTACTAAGGGAGGGGAACACGCAGCCCCTTTCATCTTCTCCTCGCATGTTCTGATCCCCTTGTCCCGCTGGCCTTTGATGCTGGGAGGGTTTTAATCCAGGAGGATTGGAAATCTTTACCTGATCAAAGCACACCCCCTCGTGCAGCAAAGGCTTTGGACAGGGGCTGCAACTGCAGCAAGCAGAGGGGAAATAGGGAGGCAAATGGAGGCCGAGCTCCGGACTGCACTCAGGTGTGTTTGTGGGGATGTAACTGCGAGGAGCTCAGCTGAGCATCCTGTGGCATTAACCCACGCAGGACCGCTGCATCCATCCCTTCACATGAAGCCCCAACTTTGTGTTTGTTTTAATTCCCCCCCTCCCTTCTGCTTCTTCATTAACTCCGTCATTGCTGAGCGTGAGCGCCCAAGCCGTGGATCTGAGGCCATTTAGCAGGTTCAGTGAGCTGCGAAAAGCAGATTTGCACCATTTGCAGATTGCTTGTTGAGGTGAGAGCTAATGCTGCTGACTCACAAGCTGATGCGATGCTGTTGGCAATCCTTCCCCGGGCTCCAGCTATTTCTATCCAGCCCTTCACCCCTCTCAGCCTTTGGCAGCATCCAAAGTTTATTCCAAGAATTGAAGTTTCCTGGATCCAACAACTCCGCTTCTTTTCCCCTCTCCCAAATGGTGCAAATACACCATTGCCCCTTCCAGACCCTGGCTCCAAATGTGCTATCGAGCGGCCTCAGCCATTGGTATTCAGGCTGGAATGCTGGCTGCCGGCGGGAGCGCCTCGGATCCATCTTTATTCATCATCCAAACCTGTGTTTGCTCTCTGGGCTGGGGCTGCTGCAGCAATGGAGGAGCTGTGGGTGCTCTGAGGCTTTGCTCCTTTCCAGCATCCCTGGAGCATTTCTGAGCTCCGGCTCATGCCCAAACCCAAACCCTGCCTGGCTCGGGGCTGGTGCCGCTCACCCAGGGCAAACCCCAGCAGTGCCGATAGCTGAGCGCTTCCCTTCATTCTGAGTGTTCTGTCCCCATCACAGCCGCCTTTTGTTGGTCCTCATCTCCTGACATCAAACCACCTCCAGGTACGAGCTTTGTGATGGTTCCCAGGGATCATTGGAAACCTATGGCAATGGCTGAGAGGGGTTTCCCTACCCCAAGCATCGCTCCCACCAACCCTTCAGCTCCAGGGCCTCCCATATGGGAAAACCCACTTGTTCTTCCAGCCCAAGTGCCTTTATTCTGGGCTTTGTGCAGAGATGGACTATTTAATCCCACTTCTCACTGCGGTTCTCATCCTTCTCCCAGAGGATAAGTCTGGAAGCTCAGTAGCATCCCATAAGGTGAAACCTGCATGCACTGTATCCCAGCTGGGAGAAGGGGATGAGGGATGCAATGTTTCCCTGTGCCTCGCGGGCTGGGGACACTGCAGTGTCCTGAGCAGCCCCAGAACAATGTCCACAAGGCAAACACCTCACGAGCTCCGTCCTTGTGCTGCCCAGGGAAAGGCAGTGATTGATTAATCAGAGCAAAGATGAATCAATAATTTATGGCCGGTGTTTTCACTCACCCGGGTTTCGACAGCCTCTATAGGGTTTGACGGGGTCGGCCCCACCTCGCTTTAATTAAACGTGATGCTGAAAATTAAAAGGAAAACCTATTGTCTACAGGAACTGAAATCAATCTGGGATCAGTAACGAGAGGCTGATTAAGGAGGTGATGGGAGGTGAAGGGGCAGATTCAGCAGATGCTTTCTGAAGGCCGGGTTAGCAGGGCATATTGGATGTAAATACACCTATTGGCATTTTGTCACGGCGTGGCCTTTAGCGAGAGAGCTGTTCCTGTGGTGATAAATGGCTTTGCACCAGGGAAGGTGCTGCTGGAATTCAGGGCTATGCTTGGAGGCTTTCCCAGAGCATCCCGATGTGGTGAGGCGCTGGAATAGGTTGCTTGGAGAAGTAAATGCCCTATCCCTGGCAGTGTTCAAGGCCAGGTTGGACGGGGCTTGGGTGACATGGGTTAATGTGAGGTGTCCCTGCCCATGGCAGGGGTTGGAACTGGATGACGTTAAGGTGCTTTCCAACCCAAACCATTCTGTGATTCCACGTTGGGGCAGCAGCAGCAGAAGAGGAGAGCCCTGTGCAGCCGCTGCCCCTCACTCAGTGGGTTGAGGCAGTGGGATATGGGGTTTGTCCGGGTTTTGGCAAGGACAAACTCATGCAGGACCCCAGGTATGGTAGGGGCTGGGTGCTGTCACCTCCATCCACCTGCCTTTCCCTCTGACTGCAGGGCTGGGGATGGGCTTTGCAGAGAGGAGCTGCAGGAGCATCACTGGGGACTGAGAGCAGGAGGTGGTTAATGATGGACCCAGGGCTTTGCAGGGACTAATTAAGCAGCATCTCATCCACCTGGGGAAATGGAGAGGCTCCAAGAGGGGAGATGCTGTAGGAAGGAGATTGAAACAGAGCTCTATCAGCGCAAGGGTGGTGTGAGGAAGACAGAGACCAACCCCAGCACTTTCAGGAGAGGACCTCACTCTGGGAATAGGGCATCATTTTGGGGGCCTCCAAGTAAGTTAGGCTCGTTTGGGGAGCTCATGGGAAGGGGAGCAGTTTGGGAGCAGATACTGTGCTGAGCTCTACTGCTGTCAATGAAGGTGTGAAATGTCCCAGTGGTGTGATGGGGGAAGAGCCTGGCAGCTCTCCTGGGCATGATTCAGAGCCTGGAGCATCCCTACATGCAGGGACATCGCCCATCGCTGCGCAGGGCTGGATTTTAGCTCTGAAAAGCAAAGAATGAGCTGAAACGTTTCCTCTCTCTCATCCCACCTCCAACCCTGCTCCATAGCACACGGGGGAGAGACAAGCAGCGCCTCTGTCCTCTGCTCTCCCCCACATCTACAGCTCCGTGGAGGACTCCTGCAGAGCCCTGAACAAACGGGGGGTGCTGGGGACGGCGCTGATCCTTCCCTTGGCTGCTGCAATCCCTCTTTGTTGACTTCCCTGTCACTTTGCAGGGGGAAAGAGGCCGGGGGGGGGAACAGGTTCTGGCTGCAGCCAAAGGTCCGGGAGTTTAAGAGCTACAGCAGGAGATGGAGCCACTGTGGGCAAGGGAATAGAGCGCTGCTGAGTTTGTGTGCTGCTGTAAATAGGCTGGATTTGGGGGCACGGGGAAGAAGCCTCTCTGGGAACAAGGTGACTTAGCGCCTTAAAATAAGCTTTTGCCATCAATTATTAATACCCAGGATCTTGGAAGGAGCTCAGAAGTGGGGCGTGTATGTGGACACTGCGGCTGCATGGGGACAGGGATGGGGACAGGGATGGGAACAGGGATAGGGATGCGGACAGGGACGGGATGGGGAGGGAAACCGGCGAAGCGCAGCACGCAACCCAATGGACCCATCGGCCATTCGGGAGGGTGGAAGCTGCTCCCTCCCCTGCCTGCCTTGTTGGGGCTTTGATTCCTCTCTGACAGCACGCTGAAGGATTGATCTGAGCAGGGATAAATAATTCATGAGCTCCTCTGAGTTCTGTGAGCAGCTGTGATTTCTGAGCGCTGCGGAGCAGACGCTGTTGGGACTAAAGGAGCAGTTTGAGGAGAAAGCTGCATCTCGGCGTTGTTGCTGTTTATAATTTCTAATCTTCTTGTTCTTTTCCTTTGTTTTTCCTTAATTCTTTCCCCCTCCCAGGCCCCTTCTGTTCCTGCAGCTCTCAGTGGGCGGCTGTGGCAGAGTCCCACCACAAGTGGATGCTCCACAGTCTGAGTCAAGGCACGGTCTGATGTCTTAGTGCTGGGTGAGACTATAACCTCTGCCCAAGGGCATCCGTCCCTGGCTCACGGGTACTCATGGAACACTTCAGATCCCCCTCTGATCGCTGGCATCTGTAGAGCCTGAGCTGCTCCAAGCCCTGAAGTTCAGGGGAGGTTGAATAACCCCTTGGTTTCTGCCTCACCACAGCTCCTCTGCTGCCATGTGCTCCCAATGGGCAGCACATGGATCCCCTTGGAAGACGACAATGGGAGAGGGGGTGGTTGGGTTGTGGGCAAGAAATGCCCGGGGAGGCTCAGAGGAGGCTGAGGATCCTTCCTTGGTAGTGCTTGGGAATGGGGAAGGGATGCGATGCTTGGAGAGCTGGACCACAACCCCCCAAACTTCTGGGTTCTGCTCAATGGGCCAGCCTGGGCTGCCAAAACTGCCCCTGCGGCAACATATGGGTGCTTAAACCAGCATTAATGTTTCCCAGGTTAGCTGGTAGCATCTCTCAGCTGGGACCACAGCTTGAGTTTAACCCTCGGTTTCAGTTCTACCATGCAAAGCTGCAGTGTCATGAGGAGAAGAGCTTCCAGCTTAACCCCACTCATTGTGAAGCTGGATGCTGTAAACCCGCACTGATCGCTCACGTGCTGGCTCCAGGAGATCCCAGGAAGGGAAAAAGGGTTCAAAACGTAACATAAGGCAAAACTGATGATGAAAATATCCTGTTGTGAGTTGGGCAGAAGCTGTGCGTTCACACTCCTGCATTGGTTTACAGCCAGGTCCATAGCAGAGGCAGGCAATGCAGGGAGGAATAGCAGTGGGACCTGCTACTGGTAATATGAATTGGTGTAGAAAAGGCTTTTCTGTTGTGAGTTTACTTAGGCAGAGGAGGACAAGAGGCAGCCCCTGCACTGTGGAGGTGCACGTGAGGCCATTTGAAAGCCCATGAAGGCAGCGAGCCCCAATGGAGCCTGCCATGGAGAGGAGAAGAGAGGTGAGATGGGAGCTCTGTGCCTTTCATCCTCTCAAATCACCCTCAAGGACTGCACTCTGAGCCCTTCCTGGGGAGCCGGGTTTGCAGCTGGGCAAGGGGAGAGGATCCCCACATGGATGCAGGCACTTTGGGCTAAGTCTCATCCATGATAAACAGTTTCAGGCTGATGGAAATTATTCATGAGCTTGTGCTGAATTAGACAAGGAGTTGATGAATGGGGGATTGGGTTTCGTGTCAAAATGTTTCTTCGTAATACTTAAAAAATGGAGTATCTTGACTCTTTGTTTTGAAATGATGTGAAAATAACTAAACGTAGCCAGCACTAATGTGGTGAAGAGGGGGAAGAGCTAAGCAGTGTGAGACGTTGGGCTTGGGGCTGAAACATCCTCAGTGATTTCATTGCTTATTCATCAAGGGAAGGAGTTGGTTTGATTCTGAAGGCCAGGGCAGTCTGTGTAACCCTGCCTTTGCCCAGGTGGGTGTAGGGGACAGTAAAGCAATATTCACTATGTAAATCTCGGACTGTTGCGTAGAGGAGAAGGAAGATATTAAACAACAGCAAAGTTATCTCCACCATGCAGAGCATGAGGGTTTTTCTGCCTTGCCCTCTGCAGTGCAGTGATTGCATCTGCATCCCCGTCCTGCATCCCCGTCCTGCATCACCATCCTGCATCCCCGTCCTGCATAACCATCCTGAAGACCCCAGCTTCCCCTTGCAGTGAGCAAAGTGATGCAGAAGCCACCCACATTGGATACATGGATGTTAATCAGCTACTTAATGAATCCCACTCTGGGATCCAGCTGCCGGTCCAATTTCGCTGGGTTTCACGTCTCTCTTAATGATGCCTTAATGATGCTTATGACAACTTTTCCTTTGGACCAGGAGCTGGACCTGAAGCAGCACAAACCTGATCTGCACATCGCACCCGCCTGCCATGGAGGAGGCACAGCTGCAAGGAGAGGAGATAAACACTTGAAACAGGGGATGAAGGAGGCTTCAAACATCTCTGCTGCCTGCAAATGGATTCTTGTTTCCAGGCCCCTTTCTGAAAGCCACAGAGATCACAGGGAGATGTTCAGAACAGGTGGAAATGTGTGGCGAGACATTACTTATTCATCACGTCGTGTGTAATCATTCCTGTAAAGCGCTGGGGTTGGGAGGGTCACTGTAATTCAGATGAATCTTGCTCACTCATTTCCATTTCAGGGGTGATGGAGCCCAGTGCCAAGTGGGATGAGGCTCCTCCAGTGCTGGAAGGGAGAGGAGGCATTTGCCTTTCTTCCAGTCAGAAAAACAGGGAAAGATCTGGAAGGCCTTCTGCTTGGGAAAAGCTGCTTGAGACATGGTCCCTGTTGATCAGGTGAAGAGCAGAGCAGCCGCTCACTCTGCCCGCTGTAGAGGTGTTGAAGCAAGCACCTCATCTTGGAGATAGACCCACAGCATCATCCTCCATCCTGCTGTGCGACCAGGATGCCTCGGAGGTGCCCCCTCCATAGCCAAAACCAAGAGGGAGCTGGGCTCTGTCCCATGTTTCCCAGGGTCCCTATAGGAGATGGGAGATGCTGTGGGATGCTGCAGGATGCTGCAGTCCCTGGGTCACTCCTCTGTGCCCAACACTGCTGTGAGCAGGGTGATGCATCCCTGGCAGTGTTGAAGGCCAAGTTGGATGGAGTCTTATGTGGCATGGCTTAGAGTGCGGTCCCCATGCCAGGGGGGTTGGAAGTGGGTGATCTTAAGGTCCTTTCCAACCCAAACCATTCTATGACCACAGGCTGCTGCATCCATCCCACAGGCTCCTGCGCTTGTCCTTGCTCAAGTTATCCCTCTTCAGAAATGGTGGCATGAAATCCAGGGAGAAACATGACAACTTGTAAGGGGGGAAGCCTGTTTCGTCAATCAATAGGAGATCAAATGCTCCTGGCTGCAGTGCAATTACATTTATGAGATTCACGGGTAGTTATCACATTGCTGCTAATTAATTTGTTGTGTTACACTATCTGGCAAGGGGCTGAACATGGGTTACCGGCAAGGAGCCTCCTGCAATAATTCACCCAGCAAAGAAAATGAACTGTAATGAGAGCTGATGGACAACAGCATTGATGTGAAGGACTGCATCCCATGTGGGAATACCATTGCATCCTAGGATAGAGCCGGCAGCTTTGCTGCAGCAATGCCCCAAACAGCAGTGAGAAAACAAGGAAATATGCTTTTTTTGCAAAATCTGTGCTATGTGGAAAACCAGGATTTAATTTAAAGCATGCTTTACCTTGAAAAGACATCATAAATCTGAACAACATCCATGGTCCCGCTTTCAGTCAGGTGCGGGCATCTCCATCCTGGAAAGACATGGTGGTTATGGTGGGATCTCCACAGCACAGCAGGGGCAGGGGACCCACTTCTTCCCTCATTACTTTCACTGCACATCAGATTTTTAAAGCAGGAAAGAAAGCAGAGAACTGCTCCTGCATGCTCAAAGGTATCTGAGAACAGACTTCTCCTATAACCCCGTTCCATGCCCATGACCTCTCTGGGGCTCCTGCTGCTGCCACTGATTCCTCCTGAACGGCCCTGGGAGCTTAATGGGGCTTTGGAAAAATGCCTGGTCTGCTCCTGCCCAACACCGGGATTTCATCAGCTTGCAGTCAGATGTTAGGGCTGATGCTGCGTGATTCCTTGTGTTTCTGGTGCTCCTGCCCTTCCTGGGGCTGGGAATCACTCCTCTACCTGAAAGCAGAGGATGCTCAGGGGCTCCTGTTCCAATCAGTCCAGGGAAGAGCGTGAAAGTCCCAGAAGGGACCAAAGTGCTTCCAGGGATGGGGCTGGAGGTGAACATCACCCTGGGGCATTGGGCAGCAGTTATCCCAGGTCTCTGGATGAAGCTGCTTCCTCCATTCACTCCCAGAGGCTCAGTTTGGTCCTTTGATCACACTGTAATGACTTCTGTGTCCCTGCAGATGCTGAGAGCAAAGCCATGATGTGCTGCAGCCTAAGTCTTCAGGACAAAGATGATCCTGCAAAGCCAGGATCTGGGAGCTTTCCATCCCCTTGGTGTGACCAACTGCTGTTTGCACCAAGTTGGACCAGGCTCATTGCTGCAGGTTGCCTCCTGACCTCGGGTAAGTCATTCCCAAGGTGGGACCTGGGGAGGCTGAGGCCGGATGGGGCCTTGGGAACAGCCCAGGCTCTTTTGTGTGCAAAACTGAGAAAGACAAAAACAACCCCAACAAATCAAACCCGATCACTTCTTCAGCTTTATTTGGATGGAGGCCCAAAACACAGTCTGGCGAGGCCTCACGCAGCACAGATGGAAGCCCTATATGGGGCTCCTGACTCACAGCACTAAAAAAAACCCCATTAGTCAACATTCACAAGGGCTGGAGCTCCCGAAGAAACCCTCCAGGGTCCCCACGGAGCATCCTGCCACATGTCCCAGGAGCTGCATCCCCTGGGATGCTCCCAGGGAGTTGAGCACTTGAAGCCTCAGTGGGGTAATGAGGTGGATGCTATTGACAGGGGTTCTGCCTCCTGTTTAGTGATTTCCCATCCATCCTCAGTGCATAGAACCTTTTAATCCATCCAGGTCACAGCCTGCTTGAGCAGGGCCAGCCATGGGGTCAGCACTAACGATATACTAATAAGGCCAGGGCAATCAATTCCCCCTAATCAGGCTATTGATTCCCACTGTGGGTCTTCCTGATCTTGGGCTGTGCAGGAGCAGCATCTGATTTTAATGTGGAGGGGTTCTTTGAAGCCACTTGTCACAGCAGGACTGGGCTTAGAGGAGATTTATAAGGCTTATAATTAAAAATAAAAATGAAAATATAAGTCGACAAAGAGGGTTTGGGGCTTGGAGCATCCTCTTGAGCCCCAGTGCTACTCTCCGGTCATGGTCATTGATGGCAGTGGGTTGGTTGGGTCTGGTCCAGGTGGAGGGGATGAGGATGCTGCAGCATCCAGACCCCAGGGAAGGGGAAGGCTCCTCCCTGCTCATCTTCATGCCATTAACAAGGTCCCAAACCTCCCTGCCACGGAGGTACCTTTGCCAGCATGGAGCTTTCAGAAGCTTTCATGCCACCACTGCCTGCACCATGGCATGTCAAGTGCTGGGAAGAGCTCCAGGATGGGCTCTGTTACACAGACACAAAGGTGAGCAGCAAAGCCTCTTCTATAGTGTAGCTTCCTACCCCCTAGTGCTCATCTCCAGGGGGATTTGATGGAGACTGCTGCTACAAAACAGTGGCTTTTCAGTGATTTTTGGGTCTCCTGTCCTGTCTCCCATTGTAGTTGTAAACAGATGTACGAGAGAGAGCAGGAAGGAGCCACAGTGCTTGATCCTCCATAATATAGTGTCTTTGAATCCTTTAATAGCTTTTTTAGTCAACTGGTTTTGGTTGAGAGTATTTCCTGAGCCTCGTGTAGTTTGCCCCCATCTCTTTAAGCCACTCATCCACTCTCCTCTTCAGTCTACATGAGGTTTCTTATCATCTGCATCACCCTTGGCTGAGCATTTCCGCTGCTCAGATGATCCCAGGGGAAAAATCCATGTCTAGTTCTTGTGCTGGGAAAGACCCTCTTCCTTGTAAAGGGGAATTAGAATCCCACTGTGTTACCTGAAGCCTCTCTTCTGTACCTGGAGGAGGAGAAGGTGATGGGAGAGCAGCTCTGCTGCCTACAGACTCTGCTCATGCTTTGCAGTCACTGGTTTCAGTGTTTCATTGCATCTGGAATGGTTGGAATTCAAGTTGTATGTCCTGGTCCCAGTGTGGGTGTACAGAAGTGCATCCAGCCTGGTCCTTTAATGGGAAATGCTCTTACACCGAACCCAAACTGCTCCTCCATGGGCTCATGGTGATGCATCCTTCTTGGCACAGCCCCACTCAGCCAAGCCAGACTCATTCCTCACCCCCATTGCTGGCATTGTCACATAGCAGGGCTCATTGGGCTCATTCGTGGTATTGAGATTGAAGCTTTTGCTCTGGGCTGTAAACCCTCTCTCCAAACCAGCCCCAAATGAACCCAGGCTGAACTCAGAGCCCTCTGCAGATCCATGCAGATGAGTAAACAGGAGTTTGGTCCCAGTATTCCCACTCGTGTCCGTAAGGTTGGAAATAAGAGGAAATGCACTTCAAAAATGACCAGCATCTCTGAAGTGACAGTGCTTGGGAGCAGAAGGAGCAACCAATCTCTGGGAGGAAAAAGTGCTGGTGGCACCAAAAAGAGATTGAGAGCAGGGGACAGATGGGGGTCCCACAAATGGGATGATTGAGGAGTTGCTCACTCGAATGACACACCCAGCAGCAGGGATTGGGATGGCTCTCAGGGCCCATTCGGAAGCCATCAGTATTGGCCATGGTGGGGCCGTGCCAGTGCCTGGTGCTCAGGCTCACCAATGGTGTTTCCCTCATCTTCGGGGCTGGCTATGCAGCAGGGTGCTGTGAACCTTGTTGGTCACGTTTTTTGGGCAGGTCAATTAGTTCTGCACCTTTTCTTCCCAGATCTATCTGTCAGCCCCTATATTATCATTAATTAGAACCTACATCCAGTGCCAGCTAACACAGAGTGAACGGCCGGCAGGCTTGTCATTAGCTGTGCTTGCGGTAGAGGCCAGGGTTGACCTGTTGACTTATCCTGGCATCCTCACCAGCACAGTCCACCCCACTGATCACACTCATGACTATGGTAACCATCAGCTGCTCCAGGTCCTGCCCGTGTTACGCAGCGGCAGCTCCTGCCAGCACTGCCTCTGCTGAGTCAGCAGGTTCTTCCCTCTAGCTGAGTCAGCACCATCCCATTGGTACTGTGCTGTGCCCTAAGGAAGATGAGTGCTCCATCAGAGAGGGAGCACCCACAGGCACCTCCCTGGCAAATGAAGCAGTGGGTGCAGTATTGTGTTTCTACCACTTTGATGCCACCTATGGCCAGGCTCTGACCCCAGCATAACACCAGCACAGAGGTAACCAGGCAAGGCTTTGTCCCCACGCAGGCAAACTCGATGGCAGGTCAGTGTCTTGCACGGTGATGTTGCAGCAGTAACACGGGGATGGATTTACTGCTGTCTTGCAGGGCTCAGCCCCTGCCCTGGCCAGAAAGCAATGGGGTGTTTGGGGTGCTGGTCCAGGCACTGTCACCTCCCATCCAGCAGCCTCCTATGCCAGCCCCTCCTCATGTCCATCCCCTCCTACTTCCCTTCAGCATCCTTGTCTCGGGACTGATGTGTCTTTGGTCCCCGCTGCAGCCTGTCACTGCCACCAGTTACAACCCGGTGTTGGTATTACCCTTCTCAAGGTCAGGAAGAGCTTTGGGGGTTATCTCTGTGCTCTCTCCAGCCTCTGCTTTCCCACCAACGCATTCTATTCATCAGCAAGAAAAACTGTCTTTTCCTTAACACTTATTAAGCCCTAATTTTCATCTTCTTCATTACTACCAAGTCATTAAGCTGGTGAGGAATTACATGAGGTGAAATGAAAAGAACTGAAAGAGGACTTGAAGGGTTTGAGGTGGTGAGGTTATTTTTTAAGAGACCAGAAAATAATCTCCCAGGATCAAGCAGGTGAGAGCCACTAACGCTGCGGAAGGACATCTAAGACTAAGAGATGAGGTTTGTAATTAAGAAGAGGCACCAAAGGACCCTTAGGGGCATCCATCCACTCCTCAGTGCCCAGCGAGGAGACAGTGAGGACAGACGGGCACCAGCGGCTCCCAGACAGCAAAGCAGCTCCTTCTTAACGTCTCTGCCCAAATGAAAGATGCTGCAGTGGAAATGCGGGCCCAGTGGGCATTTGGGAGGCTTCCAAAAATAGTCTCTGCCAAAGCCACTGCTGCTGGGGCCAGACTAAGCCCCATAGCTTATATATAGATGGGGGGGGATATACTTAGGGTTATTATTCAATATTAATGTGTTAAATATAAGCATATATATTGATATATTTAAGGTATATATTTAAATATATGTCTGTATATGTTTGCTTTCAGAAAACAATCAACCTGCAGGGTTATCAACCAGCCCTTGCTGCATGTTTTCTCCAAAGATGGCTCTGTGTCAGCTGCACTGATTGTGCATGTGGCATGTATGAAATGCTTTGAAACCCACTGTGGTATCTGTCCATCCATCTGTCCCTGCCCTCCTCTCCATGCATTTGATCTCTTGTGGCCTCAGGTTTTCCATAGTAAGGGTATCGCCTTGGGGAGCCTGAGCATCCCGTCCCTCAGATGGTTTATTTCATCCCCATTCCCATTGCCCAGACAGGCTCTGTAGGCACTGGGCAAACAAGAGGGATGGGCTACACCCGGTGTGTCGCACTGGTGCCTGGATTTGATGTTTTCACTGTCGTTTCCTTAGACCTGCCAAAGGAATCCCAAATCTCTGGTGAATTCATTAGTGCCAGTGCCTCCAGTCACGGGGCTTTATTAGTGCACAGTGGCTTATCTTCTCCTGCCCTCGCACATGCAAACCCCTCATTAGTGGGGAAGAGGGAGCACTTAAGAGTCCTGCTAAGTTTCCATCCTGACTTGTTCCATCTCCTTTCCTCACATGCTGCCCTCTCTCCTCTGGCTTTTCTGGTGGAGAGAGTGAGGTCCTGTCACAGCCATAGGGATGTGGGACCACAGTGCTTGTGTCCTGCTGGGGACTTGGGTCACCCTCTGCTCCCTCTGCTTAGCCATAGGGGCCCCAATGATGTCTCCAGCCCCATAGTTAGGGCTGTGTTCATGTCTCTCATCAGCAGATGTGTACTGAGCTCTCCGGCCTCTGCTAGTGCTATCCGTGCTAGGAATATCCCAATTCTCAGACAACAGGAAGACCAAGATGCATGCAGCACACCTCTCTTCCTGGCCTGAACTGGTGTAACTGGCTTTAAACCCCAGTGGGCAGGAAGGTCTGAGTTCCTGGAGTCCTCATTTACCCAGTACCAGGAGGGTTGATGCTTGTTTCCACCAAGCTGCTTGCAGCTCTACTTCACATTCAACACATCCCTGGTTGAATTGCGACCCTGATGCTCTCGTGTTCATTTTGATGCATTTGGGATAGTAAGAGGCTGTTATTTTATGATGGATTAACGACGCTGTATTTGCTTTTAGCCTGTTTTATGGTGCCCTGAGTACCTCAGCTATAACTCTTCTGTTTATTTGTTTTATTATCCCAACAGGCTGCTCATAGAGATTACTGTGAAAACATTGGATGAGTCCCTGGAGAGGCTGCAGGAGACATCTCACCCAGGTAAGGCACAGACCCACCATTGGAATGATGCTTTGAAACTGGGCTTTGCAGGCTGGGCTTGTTGGTGGGCTGGGGCTGCCTGGGAAGGGGATGGGTATAGGAAGCTATAGCTGCTTATTCAGTGCTTATTTCAGTGCCTTTCTCAATGTACCCACATGCCTGTGTGCAGGGTGTGCACGACTCTGGAACAACAGCCATAGGAGAGGAGGTGTGGAGCTTCTAAGAGGTCACATCAATCTCCTCTTCACCCTCATTGCTTGGGGTCCTTCTCTTGTTGCAGTTGTGCTGCTCCTGAGACTGCACATGTGGGGAGGGTTTGGCTGGAAGGCAAACACAGGTGCAGGGCTCTCCCCATCTTTGGGGATGACACTGGGGATAGCCCCATAACTGCACTTGCTCACCTCCTCCCCACCTCCTGCGCTATCATCTCACCTCCCCAGGGGTTGGTATATATGCAGCAAAGTACCCAAGTGCTAATAACTCACGTTAGCACCTTTGGCTAATGGATGTCAGCACCAAAGACCAGATTCCATTTCAGCTGAAAGCCCTGCTGCCAGTTTCCAGTAGCAAAGATCAGCTGGGAGCTTCAGGGATTAAAGTGAAGGGGAGGGGAAAAGGAGAAATGAAAGAGGAAGATCAACATAAAAGTCATACAAAACAAATAGCTGGCAGTAACTCCATTAAATCAGATGTTTTTAAAAGGAAATATTAAAATATTAACTATGTAATTAAGTATTTATTAATTAAAAAGGAAGCCAAGCCACATTAAGCTGAGCAAAGCCCTAATCATGTGCAAATTCTTGTTTAGCTCAGCTGCAATTCAACAGACCTAGTAGCTGGCTGCCCAGGGCCTTGGACTCAGGTCTCTCGAAACGATGGGGAAGCACATTCCTGATGAAGTTAGAAGGAGCAAAATCCCTTCAGTATTTCCATGTTCCTGCCCTCCCAAGTTAAGACCTGCCCATGTTGGCTTTTGCAGCGGCTCCTTCTTGCCGCACATCACTATCATTCCTCAAACTTGGCAATTCCTCCTTAGATGATACCCATGATGATATGTGCTGTTCTTGACCTCTCACACTGCAGGAGCAAGGTCTGGAGGTGAATCACTAAGTCATGGCTTGGGATGTTTTAGCAACTGGTTTGAGGGAGACCTCAGTATCCCACTACGAGGAGCTGGTGCCACTGCAGCTGTGACTTGGGTGATGAAGCTGAAGCCAGCACCAGGGTCACATTGAGCTGCCCCAGCCCTGTCCAGGGGAGCTCGAGCTGTCTGGTGCCCCTGACAAACTCATCTGTCAGAGTGAGGGCCATCGGCTGCGAGACGCTGCAGAAAAGAGAGAATTAAAGAGGGAGAGAGAGAAAGAGCAATCAATACATTATTTAACAGTGGGAATGCAAATGACAAAAAATTAATGAGGCCCTCCCCCCCCCCCCCAGCCTTCCTTTGCTGTAAGATTGCTGACAAATTCCCTGGAAAATATCAAAACAGCCGGAGGGTGTAACCTGCCAGAGTGATGCACCATTATCTATTATTGATGGAAACCTTGACAAGTTCCCTTTAAAAAAGGAGAGAGAAAGGGAGGGAGAGAGGAGGGGGGGGGGAAATGCATCTAATCTTTGGTTTAAAGCTACAGTTGCTCGTTTTCTTTTCCCTGAGGGTGGCTGAGCAACAGAAGTTGTCCTGGAGGTGTCACATTGTGTGATGCTCCCTGAGCCCCAGCACAGCCGGGTGCCTCTGGGCTTGGGTGCTGGGGAATCGGCTCAGGGTGACAGCCTACATATGGAGGAAGAATAGTTGGTTCTCCCCCGTTACCCCCATAAAGAGCCTTTTAAGCCTCGTTTAAGGATGAAATAGAGCTGAGCTGGCGCTGGGGATTGTGATTGGGGAAGAAAGAAGTTAGGGACCTGGGGTAGGAGGGAGGGAGCAGATGATCAAAGCAAGCCACATGGTGAATCCAAGAGGAGAGATGGGCTGTGGGACAGGAGGGGGATTCCTACAGAAAAAGGGACTAGAGGAAACCAATATGCAGCAAGTCCCTGAAGCAAAACTGCTCCTGAGCAGCAGAGGTGAGAGACCACAGCAGCCGGCACAGAGCCACTATCAAACACACTGGCGAGTGGCACACTGCAGGGATTAATGCTTCCTAAATGTCACTGGCCTCCTGACAGGCTCCTGTCTAATCCTTTTACTTGGCCTCTTACAGCAAAAGCCTCTGAACAGACCAGGTGGAGCAGGTGGTCCTCACTGCTGTTATTGCATCATCTCGATCCAGGCATGACCTGTCCCTTCTCCCACTGGTACAACTATCCACCTCCTATGCAGGAGGCATCTGAGCTGCTTTGGCTGCAACCCCACTGCCCAGCATTGCCCTGGGGATGCTGTTGGCTATAGGGCAGTGGGGCAGGCCAATGCAGCTGATGCTGTAGAAGATCCCAGCATGCCAGCACCTTTCCCTCCATCCCTGAGCCCTCCTTGAGTAGCAATCCTGGCCCTGAATTTATATCCTGCTTTCTTTTTTCTGTAGCACTCACATTCACATACCTTGCTGCCAACTAGATGTGCAGCTCTAGGGAGGGGAAGCTGCATTGCACATGTGCAGGAGCCGTGGGCTCTTGGATGATGTTCTGTTCATATGCCTGTGTTTCATCATGCCTCAGTTTCTTAAGGCACAGACACTCATTTTGAGATCCAAGGATGAAGGGCACACACTATAGGTGCCAAGTACTATTATTCACAGTTGCTTTTTATATAGGTCCTCAAATATATTTCTCTTATCTCACGACCAAGTCCCTCAAGGACACTTACAGAATCTACACCAGCCAGATGTTGAAATCCAGCTCCTGTTTCCCCATCAGTAGCTTGGGGCCTCTCCTCAGGCTATGTAACATGAAGCTGTTGGAGGGGTAGGAATTACCCCTGCAAGTTTGTTTCCCAACCTCACTGTCCTGCCTTCCGTAGAGATTATGCAGGAGACCCTAAGGGTACAAAATCCTGGACAGAACAGTTACAATTATATTCAATTGAATCTTGGCAAACACCAGTGTTAGTGTGGTCTATGCCCACTGGCACTGTGGATGCTGCTGAACATCACATTCCCACAAAACCTCTTGGCAGGGAGTCCTGCAGTTCTGCCTCCTCTTCATTTGAAAGGTACCATCCTCTAATCACATTGAATATCTCCTGTATTGGTGCTGCAGGGCCAAATTTGTGCTCCAGGCACCTCCTCTACATTAGCTGTTGCTCTATATGCCTCTGCCATGCCCTCTTTATTTTCACCTCTATCCCATCCCTCCTCTTCTTAAATTAAACAGCCCTAAGTCTTTTTAATCTCTTCTCATGGATTATTGATACTATTTGTTGCACTTCTTTGGATCTTTTCCATTTCTGCTCAGTCTTTGCTGAGAGGACGGGGTGATGAGAGCAGACTCCTGCTGAAGGTGAAGTTTATAAAGTCACAACAGTGTTTACAGGTTTGCCACCTCTCTCTGCATTGCTCAAACCCACTGGTTTTGGGGAAGGGGCTGCTTCTGCCCACTGCACTGCATGCTCCTGGACCTGCCTGCAGCAATACCCAGCCTGCTTCCCTGAGAACAAACCCCATGCACCAGCAGGACCTGTGTTTCTCTTTGTGTTTGCATTGGAGTTGTCACAGTAATTGAGATCCTCAGTCGTGCTTCCCTGCTCTATTTTTGAGTTCTCCTTAGCATTGCTCAGCTATCATTGGGACTCAGATAGCTATTTTGAAGTGTTCCCCACCCCAGTTTTGCTGCTGTGCAGTCCAGAGCCTCTCTGGACCCAATGGACACTGAAGTGATGCTGCTCCTCCGCATAGTGTCTTAGAAGCATCGCTGCATAACAGGGAGCAATCACATTCCCCCTCATCTTACTCCCACCCAACCTCTACTGAGCTCCAGCTCTATCCCAACACATCCACAGCCTCAGCAGCAAAATCCAGACTCATGGGGAGGGATGAAGGCAGGGCATAGGCTCCCATTTAACTGGGGAGGCACCCCAATTTTTGGGTCATTGAGAGCTCTTGCAAGCCCAGGGGGTGGCAGGCAGCGCTCCCCACTGCCTGCACTGTGTGTCCTGCTCTTGGTGTGTCTCAGGAGGGCAAGAGGATGTTCCCTCTTGTCCTCCTCACCTTCATTCTTTTTTAGTTTAATCAGTTCGTTTGTTTTGTTATTGAAAGGTGACTGATTCCTTGATTTTATCCCTTGGGTCTCCTTCAAGTTGGAGTTTGGCTGTTACTGCTTTTCCAGCTGAGGGGGGCTGCTAATGAGAGGTTTCTTTTCTTCCTATCACAGCCGTAAGGAAATGAGTCTTAATGTCCATCTGAAATGTGCTGCACATTGGGTTTTCTGCCATCCAGACCACAGCTGGGGTTTATCAGAAATGAAGCTAAACTCTGTCCACCTTTTAGCTGGGGAGAAAATAGGCTTTGGTCCCATGGTAATAGTAAAGGAGTTCGAATGACCTGCAGAGTGAAGGGGCTGTTCTAGCAGAGGAGCTCATCTGTGCCTCTTCTTATAGGCAAGAGATGCAGGAGCAGCCAGGCTGGCTGTACCCACCCATCAGCTCTCTGATGGACCATGCCATCACCCAGTACTCCAGCCCAGGGGACACAAGCCAGACCAGAGGCTGGGGCTGATCACAGCTCCTTGGGCTGCTTTGAGGCACTCCAGTTAGATGGGCAGAGACAGATGGGGAGAGAATGGAGTTTTGTGAGCTTGTGCCTTCTCCCAGGTGCTGTGGAGCTTCTTTGATTAATGGAGACAGGACTCTGACTCTTCCATCACACCACACTTCTTACTTCCCCTCTGTATTCCTTCATTAAATCCAGTCACCTTTAAATACCGAGGAGACATCCCCCAAACACCCCCGCCTGCAGGGAACCTCACCAGCAAAAAAGCACCAAAAACCAGCAAACCAAGATAACGAGCTGGTAACAGCAACTGAAGAGGCAATTGCTGAGATGGGGCTGCCAAAGAATGGAGAAGCACCAGCTCCTGTGGTGGGACCCCTCAGCCCAGGTAGGCAGGCACACAGCTGACAAGGAAATCAGTGTTCCATGGAGCTGAAGGTCACCCTTGGGCCAGCAGTGCGGGGTCACCACGGTCACCATGGTGCTGGACATGTCGTATCCAGCCAGAGCATTAGTTTTGCTTTTCCATTGTCTGTTCTGCTAAAGAAAGCATTGTGAGCAAATGGACTTCATGGGAAGTTTTATCTCCTTGCTGCTAACTTTGTGCAAAAGTATAATAATAATAAAGAGCAATAATAAAAAGAATCCAACCTAAATTCCCAGCAGAATCAAGAGGTCAAGTTTGAAAAAAAAGAGGAAAAAAAAGGTAGGAGGAAAAAACTGCACTAAACAACCCATCAGCAGTGGCTTGACAGTGAGGAGAAGCGCTCTGGGCTGAGAAATAATGGTTTGAAGTTCGCATCATTATCAGAGCTACGTGCCCCACATTTACAATGCTGCCTGCGGTGTATGCAAGAGGAGTAATGGAAGCAGAATGGAGGTGGGACCGTCCCTCCTTCAGGGACAAAAGAGCCAAACTAGATACTTGCAGGAGGCATTGCAGCTCATCACCATGCACACTCCTGAGAGGGACCTCGGAAGGGCCGGGTGAGAATCACTGTTTCATCTTCACACTGGCTGCTGTTCTTATAACGAGGTCTAGAGCAGTCTGTGTCTGTCTTGTCTAATTGCAAAGGTGAAAGGGCCCTTCTACAGAAGGGGAAACTGAGGCACAGAGAGGCCTGCTCACCCCAAGATAGCTTTCTACACTGGAGGTGATGCCTTTCCATAAGCAAACGTGTTCCCTCTCTCCCATACATGTTCTCTGTGCACGAGATTTCAAACCACTATTTCAAACCATGATCCTCAGCATTTCATTCAGCTCCCTCAGGTTTCTTTTTCCACATCCTTCCAGTTATGTGCATTTGCTGAGAGCTGTATGAACTGTATGATCCTTCAGTTACATGGGCAGGTAACACTTTGGTTTGGGCACAAGGTCTCCCCACTTGGGATTAGCAGAGAGAGGAAATCTGGGCTGTCACATCCAATTACATTATTCTCTGGGTGACCTCTGTTTCCATAACACAATTTTTATTGTTTGACTTTGGAATATTGATTCTGATTTCCTTTTTGGATTCATTTTGGTTTCATTCTTTCCTGCAGGGAGTGACTTGGGTCACCTTCAGCTTCTGTTTGCTCTGTAGTGTGAAGCAGCACTTATCCATGGAGAAGGACCTGGAAGAAAAGCAAGGTTTTAAAGACCATTTGTGTACGGGCTGGGTTTGCTTCTAATACTCTGAATGGGGCCCTCCATCCTATCCTTCCTGAATACCTTCAGGCTACATGGTGGCTTGTCTCCATTTCCAGGAAGTCCTTCATGAAAGTGGATGTGAGCTGCACTGCAATGAAACAGGAATAATGTGGAGCTCCTCCAATCTTCGTGACCTATTGATGTGAACCTCCACGTGGTGAGGTGAGATGACATCAGACCACAAGGGAAGTGCTGACAGAAACACCTCTGGGCACCAGGCAGCTTGTTAGCCTTTCTCTTTGGTGTTAGCCAGTGTGCATTTTTGTGGTGATTCACGTGCTTTATTTTTCCACTGTGAAATATAGTCCCTCATAGAGGGATAAGATTGGGCCAGAGAAAGAACCTTAATAGCCTTTTCTCCTTCCACACTCACCTTCCTTATTACTTGAAATGTACAAGGGGGTTGGCAGAAGTTGTTAATTCCTCTCTGTGTGCTTTTTGGTTTAATAATCCCAGGGCCTGGGGTTCTTCTCAGCCTTTCTCTTCATCCTTCTCCTCCTCCTGGAGTAGTGTGAGGCCAAAAAATGTTTTCCTGTTTATTTCCTTTCGCAAAAGACAAAGAGAAGGACATAAAAAACTTTAACAGATCTGAAAGTACAACTTTATCTTTTGTTAAACCACCCAGCCCCAGTGACCTGGACATTGTTTGGTTTCTGCCCTCCTGCCTGTGGGGCTGGATATGCTTTACAGATGGGGAGCCCTGAAACAGTGAGTGACATGTTTCAAGCAGCCAAAGGATCTGTTGGTCTTTGAGGCCATAGATGAGTTTGGGGCAGGCACTCATGGGGCTTAACTCATGGGGCTAAGCAGTGTGAGGGGATTTGATTTTCCATGTTCAGTTTTGGCCAAGCAGGGAAGTGGTTCCAAGGTTTTTTCAAGGTTGGGATGTCCCACCTGCAGACAGGGATAAATCCACTCTCCCTGTCTCCTGATCCCCCTTTTCTTGCCCAGATGCTCAGGGAACAGCGTGGCCTTTGGGGAGCATCCTCAGGGCTGCTTCCTCTGGATAGCCAGCGCCGGGATCTTTTTCTTTCCCCTCGCACGGGAGACTTTGCTTGGGTGCGGGGGGGGCTCAGCTCTACCGCCCCCCTCAACCCCATGTGCCGGCATATGCTGCCCTCTAGAGTCAGCACCCAAACTTCCTTTTTTTAAAGGAAAAAGCTGTAAAGCCCTGTCAATGATGTGTCAGTGCGGCTCAACCAGAGAACACAGGCTCTGCCCACAGTGGGACCACCAGCCAGGGATGAGAAACCCTGCAAAATGCGGAGTGTGAGGTGAAAAATAGGGATGTACCCAAAATGAAGGTCTTCCATTTGTGCTGTTCTGCTCGTATGAAGTTTGATGCAGCCCACGTTGTGTATATACATGTATGTTTTCCCCAGAGGACTGATACAGAAGCTCTGTCCTTACCTACTTCAGCTCCCAGCTCTGTCTCCTTCTGCACTGCTCCTCTGAGTCTCTCTTCCAGAGCCGGTCCCCTGCAATCATGCCATCTTCTCCTTCCCTGAACAATTCCTCTCCTCCTCCACATACTGGCACCTCACTACTATTTTGCCTTCACTGAAGACCTCAGAGGAGTTGCATCCATTAACAGGAGGTGAGGATCTTGCCCTATTGCTTTAGTTGCTTCCACCACCTCTTTTTTTTCACCTCATTTCAGTTGCAGAGCTTTCCACCCTGATGGCTAAGTATGTGCGGCAGCAGGAGCATATTGGGTCGCTGTGGTGTATCTGTCATTTGAGGATCCTTGTGAGTACTGAATAAGGTCTTTACAGAGAGCTGGTTGTACCTCAACCACACTGAGCAGCAATGTTATCAAGGCCAGTGCTGGTTCAGAAGACGCCATGCAAGAAGGCAGTTGGCTAAATTGCACTACCCCAGGTAATCACAGTATTCTCTGCTACTGAAACCCACTTGGACGGCGTTTGGGGTGAACAGCCGCTATCTCCTCGCACTTCTACAGAACAGTTCATCACGGCAGTCCCGGCCCCATCAGCCGGAGGAAAGCCAAGGCTGGGGTGGGAGGAAGCTGCCCGGAGAGGGGAAGAGCACTAGAGGGCAGGAGAGCTCTTCTCTAATTGCATGTCTCTATCGGCATTTCTTGCATAGTGTCCCCACTCGTAAAGTTCAGTGACTCAGTGCAGGAGATCACCCTGAGGGGCTGCAGTTTATGTCTGTTGGCCTCTCCCTAGCTGCTGGCAGCACAGGCGAACAAGGATGAAGCAGACTACATCGGAGGGGTTTGCATGTGGAGACCAACCATTAGCAGCCGGGTAGTTTCTCTCAGTGAAGAAACACCTAGGGAAGGAGGCTCCACGTGTTGGACCCCTCTTGCTTGCCTCTTGCTACAAGATGACGTTCAGCACTGTGCTCTCACCAAAGCAGGTATCCACACTGGCACAAAGACACAACATAGTCTTCTCTTCCTATTGTAGCACTGGCACCTGAAATATTGGCTCATTGCAGGATGCTTCAGTATTGCTGCCATTTGAAGGTACAGTTACAGTCCTCCTCTTTCCCCTCTCCCCAGCCTGCAGGAAGAAATATCATAGAATAGTTTGGGCTGGAAAGGACGTTAAGTTCATCCAGTTCCAACATCTCTGCAGCATCTTGTGCTGCTCTGTAATGGCATAGAAAGACATTCACAGCTCTCCTGACCCCAACTGTGTCCACAACACACTCACACCAACACAGACAGCTCTGAGGTGTTTTCCCTCAGCTAACTCAATGGGATATTTAGAAGCATCAGGTTTTCCCTTTGGTGTGTGTTAATGCAGAAAGCTCAAGAGAAACTCCAGCATCCCCCGGAGGCAATAATACATCATGGGCAGAACGGGGCTTTTTATATCAGAGACTATGAAAAGACCTTCCAATTTAGTAGCTGTTCTGTTCATATAGCATGTTATTGCACACATGCTCCTTCTTCCTTGCCCAAGACTGAAAGCGGAGGGTGTAAGAATAGCAGCTTCTTACTTCATCTGTCTGCTTCCTGTGTGTACTCGTAGTCGGGTCTGCTCGCATTAGCATCACCCACTACGGTTCCTAGTTACTATCACTCACTAATACGAGTGAGTCAGCACAGCTCAGCATGGCTTCAAGACAGTCACTCCTTACATCTGTGTCAGCAAGAGGAAAATCTGCCCCTTAATCTTCTTTTTTGGGTTTAGATTTATTAAGAAAATACACTCAGGAGCTCTCCACAAGCCTCTCAAAAAGCACCGTTAATGAGAGCACACTTCTCCCTGTTGGAGACTTCCTCCTGCAGCTTGTGCCTAGTGCCAGGTGTGTGAGATGTTTAAACAAGCTGATGAAGTCAGCTTGTTTGAAAGTTGTGTGTAAAGCTTGCAGAAATAGCAGCCTCGTGAATGACTTATTTGGTTCAGGAGGAAGTAAACAACCGCTGATGGCTCACCAGGCTTCAGAGCTTTATTGGTCCCCAGCACAGGGCATTACCTGCACGTCAAGGTGTTACTGTGAAGTTTGTCCTTAATTAAGTCATAGGAATGAGTCCATTCTCAAATAGGTCCATAATCCATTTACCCTCTCCCAGGGCCTGGCTCTGCTGTCATCCTCTGCTGGAGGAAACTCGCTTTTCCGCAGGGAGCTGCCACTGCTTCCTAGGCTCAAACTCAACCAAGCGCTGAGGTCGGGGTGGCCAGGACAGAGCTGGTGGTGTATGGAAGCTGAATCCCAATGCTCGTCTGTGGGAGTTTCAGCTGCGGAGCTGGGCAGCCTGGGTTCACATTGCCTAATGCTGCTGGATGTGCTCAACAGGATGCTGTGAGGATGCTCCATGCCCGTTGGAGGCAGTAACTGTGCCAGGGTTTGCACAATCCCACCTTCATTTCCCTTTGGTTAATGGTAATTTAGCCGCCCAAGAGCATTCCAAGAGAATTCCAAGGGACACATTCTGCCATTACAGCCTATTTGGATAAATGCAGCGCGCCTTGGAGGCCTGGATTGCCCCCGAAGGTCAGTGCAGACCGGCGGGTCCCTGCCCTGCTCAAACCCCCGCTCAGGACCTCGCATTTGAGGGGGAAACCATCCTCGGGGCCGCCTCCTTCTTTCAGGTTTCCCCCATCCCCTCAGTGGATGCCCGGCGAGCGGAGCGAGGCCCGCAGCAGCCCTTTGAACCCGGGGCTCCTCCGCTTCCCGCGTTCCGCCGGGCCAATAGCACCGAGCGCTGCCCTGAGGGCGCTCCCGGTCCCTGCCTGCGCTCCCGGCCCCTGCCTGCGCTCCCGGTCCCTGC